>JAJPUD010010928.1:0-12397 GCA_023553655.1 Myrmecobius fasciatus | reverse complement strand
TGGGGGGAGGTTAGCCTCCCCCAATATTTTTTATTCTCCTGTGTCTTGTTCCAGAATATTAAAAGTAGTTGCAATTCCTCTAGGGAAAAATGGATATGAAAAAATATATATGCTATCATACTTGGTTGACATGCTGATTAATTTTTCTGAAGGATTTTTCTCCACTTTTTATTATTTGTTTTAAGGAATAGCTCCTTTGGGAAAACATCAATGTATCAGAAAAATGAAAGTAATATAAAAAATTTTTAAATTCATATCTGTTTAAAAGCTTTAATGATAGAATTTTAATTATTGTGAGAAATATTTGAGGGACAAAGAAGGGAAGAGACCTCTATAAGTCCTATATATAAAAACAAATGGATGGCCTCAGAATCTTTCAGGATTCACTAACTCTCTCTGTATTTTAATTTACTCATCTGTAAAATAAAGATGGTCAGGCTCATTGGCCTTTATAGTAACTTCTTATTGTAAATCTATGAACCTATAATCCTTTCCATATTTCCATGTTAATTTGCTTAAAATCTCTAATCTATACAACAGACAAAAAAATTTTGTAACTTTCATACACCCACAAAACTTCACTTCATAATTTTATACATTTATTTTAAACTACTTCTTCATGTAGCTTATGTCATGGCCTCTTAAAACATTTTTTTCTTTGACTTTTTTTTTGCCCAAGAAATTTTTATGTGACCCTGGGCATATAGGTATATAAAATGGGCATACAGATCAAATTTTTACTGATAATAAATCATAATTTATTAACCCCCACATTCAGTTACAAGATCTTACATGGTGTATTTAAGCTAGACTCCACATGAAGTAATAACTCTTATCTCTGCTACTTCTTCATTTTTCTTATTAATTCCAATCTTGGGTTCTAAGATATTTAAGACATATATTCTTATATTTCCTCATAAATTACTAAATTACATCTCATCAATCAATTATCTCTGAATTTTCATTTCAGTTTATTGCATACAGTTTTTTAAAATACTTGGAAAAATCTCTTTTTTTCCATAAGTTTTTACTCATCTATCTATATCAATTGTCCGGTCTCCCAAACTTAAATATCAAGCTTATTGACTATATAATTTATTAACTGTGTGGAAACAATAAAACAAGAAATAAGGAATTATAAAGAAGGATTTATTTCTCCACTTTTTATTATTTGTTATGCAGAATGGCTCCTTTGGGAGAATATTAATTTATAAAGATTATTTCATTTACCATACTTGTATTTAAAAGCACCAAGTATAATACCTGACCTGACATATTATGGATCCTGAAATACATGCTCAAGTGTTTGATTACTTGTGTGAACTTTGGCAGAATTTAGCCAAGATTAGAGATAACCTTGGCATTTCAACTGATAATATGATCTCACCTTCTCCACTAGTTTTAATACCTCCTCTGAGAATCCTTACTCCTTGGCTTTTCAAGGCAACTCTGTTGACTGACAAATATAAAAAAGGCAAATTACATGCCTATAAACTTATTTGTAACACAATGAAAAGAAGACAAGATGTTTCACCAGATAGAGACTTTTTAACACACTTCTATAATATAATGCATTGTGGACTACGTCATGTTGATCAAGATATTGTCAATACAATCATCAAGCACTGCTCCCCTCAATTTTTTTCACTTGGCTTGCCTGGTGCCACAATGCTTATTATGGATTTTATTGTAGCAGCTAATAGAGTAGCTTCTTCAGCATTTCTTAATGCACCAAGAGTAGAAGCACAAGTTCTGCTGAGGTCCCTTGTATGCTTTCCCAATTTGTATGCTCTTCATCCAAACATGCCTGATATTGCTGAATCGCAATTCACAGATGTCAAGGAACTCATAATCAAAACTGTGTTAAGTTCAGCAAGAGATGAACCTCTCTGGTACTGCAAGATGTGTTGCTCTCTGTAATTTAGGAATTTGGATCTGTGAAGAGTTAGTTCATGAATCTCATCTTCAAATTAAAGAAGCTCTAAATGTAATTTGTGTTTCCTTAAAGTTTCCAAATAAAACTGTAGCCCATGTGGCTTGCAGATTCAATATGTACATAGGCTTCAGATTTATCAGCCTGATTTGCCCTTGAAAATTATTCAAATACTGATAGCCACTGTTACTCATCTTTTACCAAGTACAGAAGCCTCATCTTATGAAGTTGACAAGAGGTTGGTGATATCATTACTTTTGTATTTATTGGACTGGATAATGGCTTAATATTCACTTAATATTCATTGATTGAGACTGATTATGAGAAAGGTCATCTCTAACCATCTCAATCATTATTGATTTCTAAGTTTTTAGTATAATCCCACCATTCATCCAAAATTATAGCCAAAGCTTTTTATAAATTCTTTCTAAGATGTTTTTTCCTCTCAGAAGTTAAATTCATCCCCTCAAACAATATTTATTCACATTCTTTCTTTTATGACAGCTCAATCTTTCAGAAAAGCAATCTCTTAGTTGTTTGTGTTTGTACTTCACCCTATCTCTGTGAAACCATTACAAACTATAGAATCATAGTTAAACTGACACTCTTCTCAAAGATGACAGTTAATAACTGTTCCAGATTCAATTCCTTCTTTAAAATGCAGTAACTTCTATGGAAAGAGCATTGAAATTACACAATCAAAAGATTAAGTAAAAGAGAATTACAAAAAAATAAAATGGAAAATTTTGGTTTTATAATTTTTTAAAAATTTTAAATAAACAAAACTAGTGCAACTAAAATCAAAATGGGAACAGGCAACTCTGGAAAAAAAAAACTTTCCAAAAGTTGATTTTTTTTAAACCAAATATCTCATATTCAAGAACAATAAGGAAATGACTAAAATTTATGAGAATGAGAAGCATCCCCTAAGAGACAAAAGTTCAAAGGATTAAATAGGCGGTTTTCAAAAGAATAATTCCAAGATATTAACAAACATGAAAAATATTCCAAAACACTAATCATTTAAAATGCAAGTTAAAGTAAAGTAAGATTCTACTACACATCTGTCATTTTGGTAAAGAGGGGAAAAAAAGAAAATGACAAGTGTTAAAGGGAATTTTGGGAAATAAGAATGCAAATGTCCTGTTGAAATTGTAAGTTGGTCTAGCCACTCTGAAAAGCTGTTCAGAGCTATGTCTTCCAAATTACTAAAATGTGTGTATTCTTTGACCTAGCTACACTACTACCATGCTTATAATCCAGTGAGATCTAAGAATGGAAAAAACCAAAACCAAAATAAACAAACAAAAAAACAATGCATATTTACAAAGTTTTAAGTTATTTACAGCTGCTATTTTTTTTTTTAGTTGGGACATAAAAGAGTGGGTAAAATGGTATCAAATGGATATGAGAGAAGAGGACATTTTATTTCAAGTGAACATTATGGATCAAGGTGAGAAGTTTTGGAGCATATGGGAAGACATCCACTGATGTTTGTAATAATAATTAATGAAAAAGCTCATATTAAATACTGGGAATACAAATAGAAAAGCAAGACAGTCCCCGATCTAAAGTAATTTATGTTCTAATTCTGAGACACAACACAAACAAGAAGAGGTGTTGTCTTTAGGATGAATGGAGAAAGTCCTACAGCCACTGCAAAACAGATAGTAGTACATGTTCTTCAGTGACATTTCCATTAATAAAATCATATCTGATTTTGGTGTTGAACCATTTGATAGTGGCAGAAGACTTTGAGGATGAGAACATTAGTTAGTACCAAATAAATAGCACCATATTTCAAATTATGCTACAAAATAGCAACAATGAAAACAATTTAAATTTAAAAATTTAATTTTTAATTTAAAATTAAAATTTAATTTAATTTAAAAAAATAGAAAAATCAACCAGAAGAACAAACTAGGTTTATGAAGAAATTCATCATAGGCCCATAGTGTTTGATAAATACAGGGACATAAACTAGTGGAGTTAGAAACTGCTGTGACAATGGAAAAAAATGTTGTTAGTCATTCTTGAATATGGGTGTATCCTAGGGATGGGGGTATGGAGGTGGCTTGAAAGAAGCTATAGAATAAAAGCTTATGATCACCTCCTAACCTCTGAGATCTTCTTTCCTCACCATAGGGATTTAAAATAAACCAAAGACAATAAACAACTACTTGTCTCCCACCCACCCTTGTCCTTCCAACCACTGTTTCACATAATATTTTTTCAGTAAATAGGAATTTTGTTTTGTTTTGTTTTGTTTTCAGTCAATATAACACATTCATCCTCCAAGAATCTTGTAAGCTCTATCTATTGGATATGTGGAATGAGTATTGTTTATTCAGGGAGTATACAACCCCTATTAATGACAATGGCACAAAATAGACATGTTTTATTCTCTGTTCAAGAACCTCATTTACACTCTGGATGCTAGTTGTATTTGGATTATCTTCATGGAAATAGTAAACAAAACAAAATCTTAGTCCAGAAACTATGGACTATTTATATTTTCTCCCAGCAAATTTTTCTTACTGTTTATCACCAAGGATTTTTTTTAAAGTATTGGTGTAAATAATCTTACATAGTCTCAGAGATAAAGATGATGGTTAAACTGCATGATGAAATTCATCATTTGATGAAAGTCAGGAAGGAGAAATTGTTCAGGAGGAAAAAGTGTCAACAGTGTCAGGTGCTAAAGAGAAGTCACAATGATGGGGACTACATTGATTTTTCTACTTTTTTGTGTGTGCTGAGGCAATTGGGGTTAAGTGACTTGCCCAAGGTCACACAGCTAGTGTTAAGTGTCTGAGGTCAGATTTGAACTCAGGTCTTCCTGACTTCAGGGGTGGTGCTCTATCCACTGTGCCACCTAGCTACCCCTGATTTTTCTAACTTTAAAAAAATTTAACAAAAATGAACTTTTCACCATTATGTCTAATCATTGAAATAAAAATAGTTTTTGTAACAAATATGTACAAAGTCAAACTAGTCATGTCCATGATATATATGCCTGAGGCAGCAAGGTAGCACAGTGGATACAGGATCTGGCTAGGAGGCAGGAAGACATTAAATCAAATCAGACTTTGTGCACTTCTTAGCTATGTGGCCCTGGATAAATGACTTAATCTCTATTTGTCTCAGTTCTTCATCTGCAAAAGAGGGTTGTTGAAAGGATCACATGAGATAATAATTGTCAAGTCCTTACCATAGTGCCTGCCTGACATATAGTAACCTCTATATAAATGTTAGCCATTATTATTAATTACCATTATTATTATGTTATTATTCTATATCTTGAGTCCATCACCTCTCTCTTAAAATGTAGGTTACATGCTTAACTATAGGTCTTGTGGAATCATGATCAATCTGAGTTCCTAATCGTTCAAAATCATTTGTCTGTACAATGTTGGTATTATATACATTGCTCTCCTGGTTTTTCTCCCTTTACTTTAATCTGTTCACATAAGTATTCCAAGATTTATCTGTAACTGTCTCATGACTCGCAGCATGATAAGTTTGTTTTTAATCTTGTCCAACTCTTTGTGACTCCATTTTTTTGGTTTTCTTGGTAAAGACACTGGAATGATTTCCTTCTCCAATTCATTTTATAGATGAGAAAACTGTGGCAAACAGGAATCATTACCCTTCCAGGAGCATACAACTACTAAGAGTCTGATACCAGATTTGAACAATAAGATGAGTATTGCTAACTCCAAGCTTGGAGTTTTATCTATTGTTCTACCTTCCTGCTCCTATACACAATAGTATTTCATTACATTCATATCCCATAATTTGTTCAGCTTTCCCTCAATTTCTGGGTACTCTCTTAGTTTCTAGTTCTTTGCCACATTAATAAAGTGATGTTATTTATATTTCCATAAGTTTTTCCTTTATCTTTTATCTCTTTGCAGCATTGCCCAGTGTTGTATCCACAGTTTAAAGACTTTTGTACCAATAGTTCCCAAGTGGCTGGACTAATTTACAGTTGTGTCAACAAAAGAGAACAGAGCCTATTTTCCTATAGCTTCACCAACATTTTTCAATTTCCATTTTTGTCAACTTTTCCAAACTGTTTAATATAAGATGAAGCCTCACAGAGGCTTTAATTTGTATTTCTATACTTATTAGTGATGTGGAACATTTTTTCATATGGTTTTTGAAAAGTTGGATTTCTTCCTTAGAAAACTGTCTTTGACTATTTATGATTTGGAATATATCTCTTAATCTATAAAACTGAATCAGTTGCTTAAATACCTTGAAAATGAAATCTTTATCAGAAGGATTTACTGCAATGATTTTCCTCCTTTCCATCTCACTTTAGAAAAATTGTTTTTGTGCAAAATCTTCATTTTATGCAACTAAATTTTATATTTTATCTTCCTTAATCTTTGTCCTGTATTTGGTCATGAACTATTATCCTATCTACACATCTGAAAAGTAATTTCTTCCTTGTTTATTTATGATTTTTAAAAATTATGTCACAATGTCCAAGATGTATATTCACTTGGAGATTATTTGTTCATCCATACCTGGTTTCTGCTGTACTACTCTCCAGATTTCCCAGAAAATCAAAGAGAGTTACTCTAATGCCTTAGTCCAGTACTCCACACACTGCTGAAACTTTCTCCTCCTGGATAGTCTTTGTTTTAATCAAATACTAGGCTACTGTATTTGTTTTCATTTGTATATTGTGAACTGAACATGCTTTACTGATCAACCTTACTATTTCTTAACCAGGCATTAATTACTTTGATGATGATTATTTTGTACTACAGTTTAAGATTTGGTTCCCTTAGTACCTCTTTTTTACTTCTTTTTTTCCCCATTATTTCTGAGATACTTGATGTTTTCTTCTTCCAAATTGATTTCATTATTTTTTTCTAGTTTATAGATAATCTTTTGGTAGTTTGATTGATGTGGCACTAAATAAATATGTAGATTTATATAATATTGTCACTTTTGTTCTATTGGCTCAATCTACTTATGAGCAATTAATATTTCATTTAAGTTTATTTTTATGTTCATAAATAGTATTTGGTAGCCTGTATTTGTATAGTTTCCATGTGTATGCCTTGCTAGGTCAGTTCCCAAGTATTTTATATATATATATATGTATATATATATATATATATGTAAGTTTGTATGTATATTTAAGTATGATAAATGGAATTTCTCTTTCTATTTATTCTTGATAGATTTTATTGATAACAGACAGCTTATGTGGATTTATTTTATGTCTTGCTATATATTGCTTTTATTTCCACCTTAATTCTTCAGTACTTTTCCTAT
Source organism: Myrmecobius fasciatus (assembly GCA_023553655.1). Classification (NCBI taxonomy): domain Eukaryota; kingdom Metazoa; phylum Chordata; class Mammalia; order Dasyuromorphia; family Myrmecobiidae; genus Myrmecobius; species Myrmecobius fasciatus. The sequence continues at coordinate 5,169 of JAJPUD010010928.1, read as the reverse complement.
TCATTTCTTTAATTCTGTTCTATTTTTATTGTTGCTTTGTCTGAGATCATGATTGTTAACCCTGACTTTTTGAGTTTAGCTGTTATATAGATTTTAAATCAGTTCCTTATTTAACTCTATGCAAATCTTTCTGTTTAAATGTATTTCTTGTAAAAAGTGTATTACTGTATTCTATTTTCTAATCCATTCAGCCATCTTCTTCCATTTTATGTGTGAGTCCATTTCATTCATATTCACAACTATAATTTTAAATTATAACCCCCACATTTTACAGACAAGAGAACTGACTGCTATAGAAAGAATGTGACTTGTCCAAAGTCACTCAAAGTTCACAAATGACAGAGCTTATGAATCAAAATATAGGACTCTTTATACTGTATTTTATGTGTACTTCCTCAAGTGAGAGAGAAGATGCTATAGGGGATACAGAACTTCCCCTGAGGATAAGAATATCTGGATTCAAATCCTGCCTCATATATATCTTGACTGTATGACTTTGGATAAGTCATCTAGCCTCTCAGTTCTATAAGCAATATTCTAAGACTAAAAAAACATCAACCTCTATTGCTAGAGGAAATTTCTTCATGTGGAAATCACCTATAACAATGAAATTACAAGTGTAGTTCTTATCCTAATAGTCATTCTTTCTGCCCTGCCCAATGAGATGGTAGGGATTCTATTTGTGTCTTTTAGGTGCTCTGTGTGTGTGTATGTGTATGTGTATAAATTTGTTTATGGCTCTATTTCATCTCCTGTGCATAAAAGGATAGGCACATGGAAGACAGGGCATAGTCACTGTGATACTATATCACTGAGAACCGAAGGTGACTTCTTGTCTTAAGAGTATTATAGTGTTAGTGTTTATAAAACCTTGATTTTAGGGTTTCACATCATGGTAATTCTATTAAGAAAATACAGAAAAGCTGGCTACTTTAAAAAATACCACAAAACTTCATTTAAATTAATCAAATATTTATTGAGCATGTACTGTGTGAAGCATATCGTAGCAGTTGCAAAGAACCTTCAATGGTTATTAAAGGGGGAAAGTGGCTCTAGTTTTATTACAAATAAAAAATCCTTCACTTTCAGAAACCAGTTAAGGTGATATTCATTGTCTTACAGAGATAACACTAGTGACCCACGATCCACTACTAGTAATAACTGTTTTTCTCCTGCTAGTTATTGGTAGTAACAAATTATTCACATGGGTTGTTACATTCTCTATGGTCACCAAGGTATGATAGCCCAGAATAAGATCTCAATATTTAAATGAAAAGTTCTTTTCATATGTTATTTCAGTCTCCTGAACACAATGAATTTCTTAACATTAAGACAATAACAACAATAAGAATATATGACATTTAACAAATAGTGGTTCTAAATCCCGCCCCCCAGGACCCAAACAAAATTAGGTAATTTTGCCTTAGTTTTCCAGGATATGTAAAACAAAAATAAGTACTGAATATTAAAATATTTGGCTCTTTTAGAAAACATCTTTCCAGTGCTTGAAAAGTATCTTGGAATCTTGCTCAGTAGTTTCCACAATTAAACCAGCTGTTGGCTTTTAAAAGAGCGACAATTCTCTTGGTTTTGGGTTCAAATTTATACTGCCTTGTTCCACTGAAGAAGTATAAGAAATCTAGAAATTGAAAGATATATTTAGTAGATAAGTTTTGATTTTCCATCGGAATTACTTATTAACAAGAAGTAGAAAATGGCCACCTAATTCCAGTGTTGTCACTATCTATGTAAATTTGGGCAAGCTATTTAACTTCTCTGGGCATCAGTTTTCTCATCTGTAAAATGAAGGGACTAGGCTGGGACAGCTCTAAGGCTTTTTTTAGTTTATCAGTATCATTCTATGAAAATTAAAAAAAAACCTTTTTATTACTTAAATGTTTCTGTCTTTTGTTTAGCAAAGAATCACTTTGGTATTAGCAACAACAAAATAGGAAATCAATGCTTCCTAGTTTGGGAGTTTTGTTATAAAAATGACCCTCCACTTACCATTGTCTCTGAGAACAGCATCAATTTTGCTTCCAATTCCAGGAAAGTCATCTACTATTAGTTTTGGATAACCGGCATCCATAGATCTCCTGAGTTCATCATATCTGACCAGGAAAAAATATGAAGGATATAAATATAAGAAAATAAAACCAACCAGTGCAATGGCCTAGTTACAATCATCATGTTATATCACCACCTAAATTTGCATATATATCCACACTATAAAAACATGTGTCTATTTGTGTTATATGCCAATTGAAAGTAGTTGACCTACATTTGGATTTATCAAATCCCTTCCAACTCTAATCCTGGTATGATTCTGTCAATTTAAGTCTCTGGGTATGTTCCACAGTAGAGCTTGCTTAAATGAAATGCCATCAGGTACAAGGGACCTTTTTTTTGCAGTGTCTCTAGGTAGCTAATTGTATTTAGCTTCATCTATTAAGATGCAGGATAGAATAAATGGAAAGAGACACTGGAGACAAGAATCCTAGGTTCTTTTCCCTACTCTATCTCTTATCCCTTTTATGAGCTTGAAAAAAAGTTATTCCATAGCTTCTGGTGTGAATTTTTTTCATCTATAAAATGAGGATGTTGGACTATATTATTTCTAAAATTCCTACCAGCTGTTTTTTTAATCTATAAAATGAGGAGGCTGAACTATATTATCTCTAAAATGCCTACCAGCTTAAATTATTCTATGATTCTTCTGCATCTTGATTTATCATTCAATAATAATTTATTATACTGCTTCTTTTTGTGGGATTTTCCTTTTTTAATTTTTTTATTGAAGCTTTTTATTCATAAAACATATGCATGGGTAATTTTTCAACATTGGCAAAGCCACAACAAGTCAACTCCTTAAGATTTCCAAATGTGCATTCTTACCTCCAGTACTTGTCCTCTACAAAGAAATATGTTTTTTCATTGGATATATCAGAAAAAGAAGCATCAATTTTCTTCACAGTTGTAGGAAAACCAAATGTGCTGTAGATGTTCTTGGGGTAATGAGGCAACATTCTATCCCCCTGGGTAACCCAAAATTTGGTACCTATAAATCAAAATTCTTTTATGAGAAGATTTTCCCTAGACTTAAGCTGATAAGTACAGGCTCAGCCTCCAAAAGATCACTTCTTCTGCCAACATTTCACAATAATATTGTTAATAACCAAAGTCTACCAACTTTGTCAATTACTCATTTATAGCAATATTCCTGTGGAAATAATTGCCTTTATGTAATGTTGTTTGCCTAAGATCATGATTTTATCTAATTTATAATATTAGATGTGAATTGTCTATTATTTCCCACTTTTCACCTCCCAATGCTAGAAATAAGCTGATTTATTCTGAGGTCAACTTCACAAAGGGTATCCACATTAGAGAATCTCAGAATCTCAAGTATAAAATAATTAAGAGGGCAACTAATTCAATGAACATCTGGAAATAATAGTCAATATATATATATATATATATATGCATATATATATATATATATGTTATGATAGCTGACCTTATATTGTAAAGTCAGAATATCACTACTGATGGCTCATATGTCATAAAATACAAAAGCTTTCATTCTTTTTACCAAAGTGCAATTAAAATGGCAATTAAAAATAACATAAAACCCATTATGTATGCAAACACCCACACACACGTGCACATACACACAATAGGCTAATAGACTAGTTTTACAATCTCTTTCTTGTCTAAGCTGAATTATTTAATGCTCTTTCTTACTAAAAGATAGTATAAGATTATATAAGATAGAATCAAACATCTAATCTTCTACATATACCAAACATCTGATTGGTTACTGGTAGCCAGATATTTGGCATCCCTTCAGCCTGGGACTAGGCATATGACTGTGGTTGAGTCAGAGAGAGAAAAATCATTGGTCCTATCCAATTTGCAACTGTTTATTTTCTAGCTATGTGCTAATTACTGGAGTACTGTCAGAACAAGAGCTATCATTAAGGGATGAGATGGTCTACATTTTTTTATTCTATTCCCTGTTGATGAGACTCTAGTCTCTAGATTTTCTGTCTGAGTTCATTCTCCATAGTCTGGGATGTTTTTCAATAATGTTTTGCAAATCTGTGTTACACAATTTATGTTTATGACTGGAAAATTCAGAATGATTCTAGTGAACCTTTGGGGGAAATCCCATGAATGAAAAGAACAAAGCCACCCTCCTTTTTTGGACCATTATTATACAGAAGGACGGAGTGGAAAATCTGAAGCATTACCTTTGAAGAACCTGATTATGTCCTTTTCTTCAACTTCATGAGCAGCTTCAATTCCACTTGGGAGGCTTGGCCATAACAGAGAAATGAAATTGACTTCTGTCTCTGAAAAATAGTTCTTACGGAGGAAGAACCTGATTTAAGAGAAAGGTGAGAAAATTAAATCTAATTGTAAGCAATTATAACCAGATGTCTAGTTATCTCAGTCTTGGATATGATTTCACACTTGCATTACAACAGAGAACTGTCATCTAGAGTTAGGCATAACTGAAAAATTACTAAACAAAAAAATTTATGTATTGAGTGTTTCCAAGCTGTAAAACTCACAAGTGCCAAAATGAGAAGCATTATTTAAAAACGAAGAGGTAGAAAACTAAAACATTCCCCAAATTACAACAGCCACTTCTTTTTTTACATACAGCTTTAATTAAACAAAAAAGATTTAATTAAAAGAATTAATTATTGCCTGAGGAAATGGGCAATGGCAAAATAGAAAGGGCATTAGATTGAGAATCAAAATACCTGGATTTTAGTCCGGGTTCTACTACAAACTTTCTATGTGATCTTAGGACTTTCAAATCAAATCTCTGAACCTAAACTTTCCCATTTATTTGTACTAAGAATTTTACTAAGAACCAAGATTCCAAAGGAAAGATTGCAAATGTTTTTTACCTGTCTTTGAAGAATATTTTTTCTCCCCGGATTGTGGTGACAGCATCAAAGGTTAATTTTTTATCACAGGCTTGTGGTGTTGTTGTCCCTGTTGGCTGGATGGGGTTATTGGTCTGTCCTAAAAGACAACAAGAAAATTACTACCTTGGATTATTGCATGACATGAACACATACACAGAATGAAGGCATGTTTTTTGAAATATGAGGCAATTGATTAGTCTGTAGGCCTTTATAAAAGCTAACATAA
>JAJPUD010010927.1:28024-57983 GCA_023553655.1 Myrmecobius fasciatus | reverse complement strand
AATTACATTTTTTTGTTCATTGCATTCTTTTTCCATTTTTTCTATTTTATTTTGCAGTGATCTCATTTCGTTTCCCCATGTTTCTTCTAACTCTCTTTTAAGATTTTTTATGCAATCTTCAAAGAAAGCCTTGTGACATGGAGACCAATTTATGTCTCTCTTTGGGGCTTTTTCTGGAGTTGCTTTACCTTTAGGGGCCTCAGGATTTGAGGTCTGTTCTTCCCTCTCTCCATAAAAGTTGTCTGTGGTGAGAGCTCTTTTTGGTTTTTTATTCATTTTTTTTAAAGGTGTGAGGTCTGTTTAGGACAAAGATGGGACAGCTGCTTTAATTTGCCCTGGGGCAGTTCTGCTGATTGAGTTATTTCAGGAACTGGGCAGTTCTGCTGATTGAATTATGTCAGGTGCTGGGCAGTTCTGCTTTAGTTCACCCTGGGGCGGTTCTGCTGATTGAATTATTTCAGGTACTGGGCAGCTCCACTGATTGAATTATTTCTGGTGCTGATCAGTCCTGTTGTTTGATTGATTGCTTTAAGGTGCTGTGTAATGGCAGCTAGGTCTGATGCTCATCAGGGGTTCAGTGGTTCACAATCTATCCCCCTCAAAAAGCAGACCCTCCAAACCATCTGCCCACAATCAGGACAGATTGTTCCAAGAGGCCGGCAGAAGACTCCCAGGTGTATGAAAAGCACAATGCTCCCCCTCCTGTTCCAACTCCTGTTCCAGCTCCCTGCTCCAGCTCCTTGCCCCTGTCTCCCTGCACTGCAGTCTGGGTTCAGTAGACCACCCCCCTGCCCAATTAAAACAGACCTATTTTGAGGTTCTTCCAGAGTATCTTCTTCTAGAATCGTGTTGTTCTCCAGATATTGTGGATTTTTTTGCTTCAGAATCAGTCTAGAGGCTTCATATTTTGTTGGTTTGAGGGGAGGTTAGAGGAGGTTACAGAGACTCCTGTCTGATCTCTGCCACCATGGCCCACCCCCGGAAGGAAGTCTGTTCCATGCCATTTAACAGATATATTCCAGCCTACCTTATTTTAAAGTTCAATTCTGAACCCGAGATTATTGTGCATTTGCTCTGTTGATTCAAGAAAAATATACTATTAAATTTCCTACTTTAATAAATTGGACTTTTTTTGAATAATTCTTTAAAAAATTATTAATCACTATTTAATAAATAATTAATCCTGATTAATATGACTGTTCATCCTTGGAATTGTTTTCTTTACTTTCATTTGCTAATTGATCTAAAGATATTTTAAACTATTTTAATATAACATATCACCATTTTTTCTAATTGGAACTAGCATTTTTATTTAAGATTTTCTATGTGTTTTACATGCTATCTCTTTTGGTTTTTTAGTTGTATTTTATTTTTTCCCAATTGCACACCAAAACAATTTTTAGCATTCATTTTGGCAAGATTTTGAATTCAAAAATTTTCTCCCTCTCTCTTTTTCTCTCCTCCCCTTTTCTGAAAATGGTAGACAATTTGATATAGATTGTGCATGTGCTATCATGTAGAACACATTTCCATAGTAGTCACATTTGCGAAAGAAGAAACAGATAAAAAAAAAAACTTGAAATGGAATAAAGTAAATTTAAAATGTATGCCTCAATCTGCATTCAGAGTCCATCAGTTTTTTAACTGGATTTGGGTAGCATTTTCCCTCGTAGGTCCTTTATACTTGTCTTGGATCATTTTGTTCTTGAGAATAACTGTGTCTTTCATAATTGATCATCAAACAATGTTATTGATATTAGGTACAGTGTTTTCCTGGTCTTGTTCATTTCACTCTTTATCAATTTGTACAGGTCTTTCCAAGTTTTTTTTTTTTATATGCACCTATTCATCATTTCTTATTCAACAGTAATATTCCATTTCATTTATGTACTACAACTTCTTTAGCCATTTCCCAATTGATAGGCTCCTTCAATTTCCAGTTTTTTCTCATCACAAAAAGGGCTGCTACAAATATTTTTGAACATGTAGATTTCTTTCCCTTTTTTTGTTTTGATTTATTTTTTTGGATGCAAACCTACTAATAGTATTGCTAGCTCAAAAGTTATGCACAGTTTGGGTTGCCCTTTGGACATATTTCCAAATTGTTTTTCAAAATGGTGGGATCAGTTTACAACTCCATCAATAATGCATTACTGTCCCAGTTTTCCCACATCTTCTTCAACATTTATTACTATCTTTTTTCATATTAGCCAATGTGAGGTTTTATCTCAGAGTTGTTTTAATGTGCATTTCTCTAATAAAAAAGTAATTTAGAGCACTTCTCCATATGTCTATAGATAGCTTTCATTTCTTCATCTGAAAACTGCTTGTTCTTAACTTTTGACCTCTTAGCAATTAGGAAATGGCTTATATTCTCATAAATTTATTTCTTTATATATTTGAAAAATGAGGTTTTTATCAGAAATACTTGATGTAAAAAATGTTTCCCAGCTTTCTGCTTTTCTTTTAATATTGATTGCATTGGTTTTGTTTGAGCAAAACCTTTTAAATTTAATATAATCAAAATTATCTACTTTACATATCATAATGCTCTCTATCTTTTATTTGATGATAAACCTGGAAGTCACTTAATTTTTCATTTAAGAATTTGGATGCCGTATCACTTTGGTGCATATTGTTTAGTATTGATGTTACTTCATTTTCTTTGATATTTTTTAGCAAGATGTAATTTTCTTCCTCATCTCTTTGAACTAGGTCTATTTTTACTTTGTCTGAGATCAGGATTGCTACTCCTGCTTACTCTGCCATCTTGGCTCCTGGAAGACTGAACTATACTTATCTTATTGGTCCTCTGTTAAGCAGACAGTGGGTGTGATTAGCCCCATTTTACAGATAAGGAAATTGATACAAACACAGAGATTAACTGACTTGCTCTTGATGGCACAGCTATTAAATGTCTGAGACAGGATTTGAATTTAGCCATTTGTGAATTCAAGGCTAGTAAACAATCCAATGCAACACCCAGCTTTTCCTGTTTTTAAGAGAACTTCTTGTCAGCCCTTAAAGAGGCCCATGGCAATGAACATATCAACTTCTTTTTGCTTCTTTCAAAAAATATTTTTTAATTGACTTATTAGATTGGTAGATAAAAAGAAATGCTTTAGACTTACTATTCTTAGGTTTCAGAAAATAATTTTAAAAAATTTCATATACTGGCAATCTTTCTAAATATATTAATATAATTAGAGTCATAATTCTTCATTGACCATATTCAGAATTCATTAATTGGTCCATGACATCTTTGAGGAATGTCAGTTTGAATGTTCCTAGAGTCTAGATGTTTTAGGCTTTGTGCTTTTTAACAGTTTTTTTGTTTTTTATTAATATCTTTGAAAATTTTGATGACATGCTTATCAAATTTTTAGATGAAACAAATTTGCGAAAAACAAAAGACAAAAATTAGGATCCAAAAACCTCAATTAACTAGAGCAGTGCGGACTGTTATAGATGTTAATATAAAGTCCTACATTTGAATCTTAAAAATAATATTGATAAGTTCAAAATGAGAAAAGATATATAAATAACAATGGATGTGAAAAGAGATATGAGAACTTTAATGGACTATAAGTTCAACAAAAGTTTGACATAGCAGTCAATAAAGCTAATGTAATCTTAGGTTGTATAATATCATTATTAAGATAATTCTCCAATCTGAATTTACAATTGAGGATTGAAACCCTAATTAATGGGCTATTTCCTCAGATTCTATGGATAGCTGTAGTTCTATACTTCTAAAATTGAATTTCATGAGCTCCCCACCAGTGTGCTTTCTATTATTAGTGTAGTAGGTTTAATTACTTGTAAGAAATGCCAAGATGACAGTGCCCCCCCCCCCAGGCAGCTAGGTGGTGCAGTGGAGAAAGGACTATATTTGCCATCAGGAAGACTTGAGTTCAAATAGAGTTCCAGACACTTACTAGATGTATGCCCCTAAGTTCTTCACTTAATTTGTATCTGCTTCAGTTTCCTCATTAGTAAAACTTGGGACAATGTCAGAGTTGTTTTGAGAATAAGTGAGATATTTATAAAAATCCCATGGAAACTTTGAAGTGTCATATAAATGCAATACATATATACATGCATGCATATATGTAATGCTATTATTACTATTAGCAATAAAATTTTATTAAACTTTGAATGAATGGGGGTAGAAATATCACCCTACCCCCCCCAACCCATACCATTTGCTGTTGAATTAGTAAAAACCTACTATCTAAAAAAAAGGATGATAGCCCTGCAATCAGGAGAACCTGAGTTCAAATATGGCCTCAGACACTTAATACTTCCTAGCTGTGTGACCCTGGGCAAGTTACTTAACCCCAATTGCCTCAGAAAAAAAAAAGAATGATAGTTCTTTTCTACTCCCCCAAATTTCCCTCCTTCTTACTGTTTTAGAAACAATACTAAGAAAATAAAGCACACTCAAAGAGAATAACCAGATAAGTGAGGGAATAGTAATGACTATGTTAAACAAGTATTGATTGAATGAACATAGAATAAATACCTTGAAAAAGGGAAGGTATAAAGTAAATGCGACAGGGGCAGCTAGGTGGTACAGTGGATAGTGTACCAACCCTGAAGTCAGGAGAAAAGGAGTTCAAATCCGGTCTCAGATACTTAACAATTCCTAGTTGTGGGACCCTGGGCAAGTTACTTAACCTCCAAAAAGTAAATGTGATAGATATTTTCTTTTATTCAAATGAATGTAACCTGGAATAAGAATTAGGCTTCTTTTATTTGTACTCAGAGGATAAAAATGGGAAAAAAAATTAGTGTAAGTTGGGAAAAAAGTAGATTTCATCCTTATATTTTTAAAAAATTGTTCTCAAAAATTAGAACTTTCCAAATGTAGAACTGACTTCCTTGGGGTATTATTTCATTTTTCACCATAAGGTTCATGGAATTTTCTAAGGGATATTTTTTTTTCTCATTAGGTATGTGCTGTACTATGTTACCTTGTTAGATTCTAACTCTAAGATTCTGGGTTGTTTTTTTTCTTCTTTTTATATATAGCCTGGGCATTGGTATATTTCTACTGTAGACTTTAATCTTTTTTTTGTTGTTCAGTCTTTTCTGTCATATCTGACTCTCTGATATCCTTTGGAATTTTCTTAGCAAAGATACTAGAGTGACTTGTTTCCTTCTTCAGGGCTTATTTTACAGGTGAGGAAACTGAGGCATACAGCAGTTAAGTGACTTTTCTAGGATCATACTGCTAGTTAGTGTCTGAAGCCAGATTTGAATTTACAAAGAGGAGTCATCCTGACAGTAGTATATCTCTTAAATAATTGCTAGGACCAAAAAACAAACAAACAAAAAACCAACAACAACCCAGAATGAGCTAAGTCTAGAAATCATAGCCATGATGAATATTTATGATATCACATTTGATTAATAAAACCAATTTTATTCATATTGTTTACCAAAAGTAACCATTCAAAAATTTAAGAATATCATACTTATTTCTTCTTACTCCATATACATGAGGGGCTTTGAGGACGGTGCATACTGTATATACATTGAATGCATTTTATAGTTACAAATTTTTTCAATCTGGTATAAATTGCTACCATAGTATAAGGTATAGAAAGCATTTACATTTGGCAAGAAGATATGTGCAGGTGCAATGAAAATACTTGTATAAGTAGATACTTTCACTGATCTAATGGTTTCATTTGTGTGGGTATTTCTTCTGCTGTTGAACATTATTCCTTCATATCTTCTTTTTCAATGAAATTCTTGTCTATGTTTTCCTACAAATTTCCAGAAATTTGTTGTAGGTCCTCATTTTTTTCTTTTAATTATCACTTGGGTAATTCACTTTGATAATGCTTTACACATAAATTCTGGAATAGAAGGTATCATTAGAAATAGACTTTATGATGTCACGTGTCAATAGACTCTGCTGCTAGGGAGGTTAAGGCTGGTGGATCACTTGAATTCAGGAGATTTGAGATGCAGTAGGGAATAATCCAATCAGCTGACTTCACTGTCTAGTAAGTAACAATATGGTGAGCCCTAAAAAACAAAGGACCATTATCTTGCCTAAAGAGAGCTGAATTGGTCAAAACTGAAAAAAAAATACAGCCAATTAAAGCTTCTATGTTGATTAAAATTGGAATGACCCATGAGAGCTGCTATACTTCTAGCCTGGATGAACCTAGGAGACCTGATGTGAAAACAAAATAAAGCAAAACTGTATATAGAACACTCCTTCCTGCTGACCACTATTGCTGTTTGGATTTTTTCTATTTGGATTTTTTTTTTAGCTATCATAAGTATCATATGTTTATGGCATGTGTTCTATGATTTGTAACCGTCAATAGCATCATCATGACTAAATTAATGTGAACTGGAAATGCTCACGCAAAAGTGGATGGTCACATTGAGGGGTGGAGGTAAAGTTGGATCTTGTAATTATGATGCAGAAATGATTTTTGTTCAGTTACACATTGGACTAGATGGATACTCTCACTCTTCTAACTCTGAAATACTGTGACTCGATGATTTTATGAAAGGGATAGTTGACTTTTTTTTTCTCCCTAGAGACAGCCAGTCAGGGTAATTAAAGTCAATGTACAATTTTCCAAATGCACATTAACCTGATATCCTCTTCCTCCTCAATTCCTGGCTCAGCTCATTATTCTGTGATGCCTGCCCAAAATACATATATTGGTGAACTAATTTTATGTCAGAATCTGGATGAAAACCACTTAGTGCATGTCAGAATCTCTGCAATGTGTGTGTTTTTTTAAATCAACTTTTGTGATTTTGTCAATATTGCAAAACTTAAAAAATTTATTGTTCCGTCCTTCTGGATCTTATCTATGACTGCAATTATGCATTTTATTGGGAGTAGAATGGGGAGGTAAAATATATTTTTTAGGAAGACTATCATAATAATGTTCCTTCTTCTAACTTCCTTATTACTGTAGAGCAGGGTATCAAACATCCTTCCTTTTACCCAGGCATATAAACCTAAGTTTTATTTTCTTTTCCTTAGTCTCTCTCATTCTGCAAAATCATAGGCAATCAGTTGTTTATCCTGTCAAACCTAAACTAGTTTGTTCATCTATATATCCATCCATCAATACAGAAACATATGTATATACACTTATATCCATATATGTGTATGTAAATAAGTACAGAAATATATGTGCATACACACAGATGTATGTAAATACATGAATTGTGCATAGATCTGGCTTTCATAGCATCTCTTGTACATCCCCTCATCTCTCTTCTGAGATGCAGTTACCCTTGTGCAGGCTCTAATTGTTTAGGGACACCTAAACTATTACAGTAGTCTGCTGGTTTATATACTTACCTTGTCTCTCTCAACATCAATATATCCTACTCTTACCTATCAAATCGATCTTCCTAAAGTGCAGATCTAAGTATTAAGTGCCTGTCACATAGTAGGTAATCACTGAATGCCAGTTGAATTAATTTAACTTTACTTTTAATAATTTTTTCTTCTTCATATGCATAAAGATAACCTTGTGTTTTAAAGTGAAGTCTGTGAATTCATTGCAATGTTGCCTTATACTGACATCTACTCTCAGAAAACGGAAATAACTCTAAATCATGAATTAGCCACATTATTTCCCTCTTCATAAGAAATTGAACAAAGGGAAAATTGGATATTTGCCAGACAATTTATCTTTAAGTGGCTCTCCTTCCATGTGTCTTTGGCCTGGGCAGAAAGAATTGATTAGGGTGAGAATGAGGCAAAACAAAGAAATACTGTAAAGGAACAGGAATCCTGGAACAGTGGCAGGTAATAATGGCTTCTCAACATGTAGAGATGCTTCTGTAAATCAGAATAGATGTGATAATGCCAAGATAGTCTCTTAGAATCAGGCTTACCAAGTAGTATTTATTAAAAATAAAGACTTTTTAAAATTTCTTTCTAAAGCAACTAAAACAAAAGTGGGACTTTGCAGTTACAAATCTTTTTCTGTGTCAGCCTATCATGCATATGTTTTGCTTGCTGTAGGGCAAAATATGCTGGTGGGGGGTGGGAGTGTCATGATTGAAAAATGATTTAATGAAAAGGAATTAACTTCAAACTGTGCTAATGGTCAGATGAGTTATACAAATGAGTCAGGTCAAGCCTAAGTCTATTTAGAAGATATTCTGCGGAAAAAAAATAGAATTGGGAATTATAAGAAAAGCCAAGTAGAGAACAGGATCCATGCCATTGAAACTAATGGGGCTACTCATCAAAATCCAGACTCTACAAGTTCACTTGCTCCCTATGGGAGATTTCTTTTATATGTAAGTGGAACAAAAAATTGATAGAAATGCTTGATGAAAACAAATGGAGCATGCTTGTCAAATCTAGGGTGCTAATGAATCTATTGGTCAGCCCCATTAGTTTCAATGGACTTAAACTTCAGATATATTAAGCTGTCATAAAGGCATATTGACTCAATATATGTTGATGACAATTTTCCAGGTTTTATTTGCAAGAGAGATTTTAAGAAAGGTTATTGGATACTTCAGACTGTACTTCCTTTTCAAGGTAGAAATCAACTGAGTGCTGTACTTTCTTTCACATAAAAGGAGAATGAAAACCTGAACGCTATTTTTTACATACTGAAAATTTTCTTAATAGATCTCTAATATGAAAACTTGTGGTAAAGTGTCTTCTCTCTCTCTCTCTCTCTCTCTCTATCTCCCTCTTTCTCTTTTTTTTTCCTTTTCCCCTCTTTCCTCCCTCCCTTTTTTGATCTTATTCTTTACCTGGGATGAAAAAAAATTAAATCACAGAAAAAAATTAATCTTAAAAGCAAAGTCAAAATCAGAGGTTTGACTTTCAGGATTTGAGACAATGTAGACTAAATTAGCTATGTTTGTATTGTCCAGAGCAATTTTTATCCTGGGCTGTTTTTCTCCTTTCACTCCTCACTTATCTTGGTAGCCAGTGGTGTGAGTAATGAACTTAAACTAATTTTTAAATCAAATTAAAAAAACATATTAAGGTAAATATGGAGCTTGAAAAAAGGGGATGCCAAAGCCACATTTTAATGTCTTTTGAATTATCATTTGTTTGTATTATTTGCACTATTGCAACCTCTCTATTAATGTGGATAATCAAAAGTTGACCCTCTCAGTGTTAATGGAGTGGATGTTAAGTAACACTGGATAACTTCTTGGTCCATAATTTCCCATATTTTCTGTTGATTTTAAGTCCATCAGAGTTTATTTTGTTAATGATCCATGGAATCTGAAAACATGGTTATTATCAAATTTTAAAATCTAGTTTATATTTTTTTGAATTAATGTTTTTCTAACATTTTCTGACTTTTATAATGTTAATGATTTGATAGAAGAATGATGTCTGCATCAGATTTCTCAGTAGCATACACCTAGTGAGTGTCTCCTTCCATTTCATTTTTTTACATTTACTAATTTATCATACCTATGATGGTTCACTTTCAACTTAGAAAGTCTCTACTCTAAAGAACAGGAAAGTTGTTTGAAAAATTGAGACTTGCTGATTTGGCATCATAGGAATGTTAGTATCTAACTAACCTGTAGATGATAGTCTTGAAATTGTCAGGTAACTATTCTTGGTTGTAGAAAGTCAGGAACATTTGCTCTGACAGAACTTATGAAAGATTATGAACATAAAATATGAATATCTTATATGAAATATAAAAAGAAGTAGATGGCCACTATGTGTTTCCAGGTGTGTCATTTTCTGTGGAATGGGGAAACTTTGGAGAAAAAATAAGAGTTTTTATTAAAAAGATTAAATTTGTTTATATGAAATATTATTTTGCTTGATAAAACAAGGAAGTTACTGTCATAGTGCAAAATTCAACATTTACTTTTTCAGTTAGGTCTCAGTTTAAAAAATAAAGAGTTTAAAATTGCTTTAATTTTAATGATACCAGAACTATTAAAATATTTCTAGAAAAATTTTAGTTTTTGAGAAAATTACTTTAGGTATCTGCAAACTATGATTTTTTTTTTGCTTTAAAAAATGCAGAACTATAAACAGAAACCCTGCTGATGTGACCAATTGCCTTCCCCACCCCCATCACAAATTATCGACCATTAGGTGATACACATCCAAATTGGATAGATATTTCTTGAAATGATGCATGGTCTGCAGTGCATGCTTTCATTGTGCTTCTTGCCATTATGATATAAAGTGCCTTATTTGGAAATATAATGATCAGTTTTGTTAAATCATGTTCAATCAACTTATATAATAACACCCATATTTGTGAATCATTTCAGATTTCAGAGAGTTATGCCTTCCTACCGAGAGAAGCGGTGACACGATTTCTAATGAGCTGCTCAGAGTGCCAGAAGAGAATGCATTTAAACCCAGATGGAGCAGATCATAAAGGTAGCTTCAGAGTCAAATACTGAGATGTAAAGTAATTTTATTCATCATACCAATTTATATCTCCTATTTTAAGTTAGGGTTCATAAAAAACGTGGCAGACTGGAACATTTCAACAACTCAGATCATCTCATTTATTCCAGTTAGAAGGTAGAGAATCTCAGATAACCACTTAAAGTGGAGCTCAAACACACTTGTTTGTCCTCAGCATAATATTCTATGAGGATCCTCTATGACAAATGTATAATGTTTTGTGTTTTTTTTTAATAAAGACATTTATGTAGAAACTTAAACTAGGATAATTTTCATTTGCCTCGAATATCTTGTATTGGCATTCTATGAAGGTGGAGGGATCAAATATATATCCTTTCTGGGTCCATTCCATTTCACTAAGTCCCTATTTCTTTTTTTAATTAGTTTTTGACATTTACTTTTATAAGATTTTTATTTTATTTTTCTCCCTTTCTCACTTCACCCATCTGCAAGACTGCAATTAATCTGATATAGGCTATACATGTACAATCATATCAAACTTATTTCACATTAGTCATGTCGTGAATTAAGAATCAGAAGAAAGGGAAAAATCATGGAACAAAAAAACAAACAAACAAGTGAAGGTAGTA
Source organism: Myrmecobius fasciatus (assembly GCA_023553655.1). Lineage (NCBI taxonomy): Eukaryota > Metazoa > Chordata > Mammalia > Dasyuromorphia > Myrmecobiidae > Myrmecobius > Myrmecobius fasciatus. Next base: position 46,976 of record JAJPUD010010927.1, on the reverse strand, counting down.
TTCTTCAATCTGCATTCAGAGTCTATATTTCCTTTTCTGGATGTGTATAGCATTTTCCATTGATTGACTTAGATCATTATATTTCTGAAAAGAGTGAAATCTACCAAAGTTGATCATTGCACAATGTTGCTGCTACTGTGTACAATGTCTGGTTGCTTCACTCAGCATCAGTTCTTGTAGGACTTTCTGGGATTTTCTAATATCTGTCTGCTCATCATTTCTTATAGAACAACAGTATTCTGTTACATTCATATACCATAGTTTGTTCAACTATTCCCAAAATGATGGGCATTCTCTCAATTTCTAATTCTTTTTCACCCCCAAAAAGAGGTGTTGGAAACATTATTTTATGGGTGGGTCCTTTCCCCTTTTATATGATCTACTTGGGATACAGACCTAGTAGAGGTATTGCTGGGTAAAAGGACATGCACAGTTTAATTACCTTTTGGGCATAGTTCCAAATTGTTCGCCTTAGTGTTCCAGTGTTCCCACATCTTCTCCAACATTTATAATTTCTGTCATTTTGGCCAACCTGATAGGTGTGAGGTGGTCCCTCAGAGTTGTTTTAATTTGCATTTCTCTAATCAATAGTGATTTAGAGATTTCATATGGCTACAGATGACTTTAATTTCTTCATCTGAAAACTATATATTCTTATCCTTTGACCATTTGTCAATTGGGGAATGTAAGTCCATATTTCTTAAGTGAATAAATAGGATTTAGTGAATAAATGGATATTCATCCCAAACCTTTTAATTCTTTGGTTTTTACTTTAATTTATGGCAGTGTAGATGCTTGTGATGTATAAATTCCTCTGAGCAATTATCATATTGAGAGATGCATTTATCCTGATATACAGAAAGTTCCAAATTCAACTAGATCATTGATGTCAGTGGTAAACACTGAGAAACTTAACAACTCTTGCTATTAATTCAGATCATCACCTGCTTTGCAATTTGGTTCTAGAGAGCTGCCTGAAAGTTTAGGTTTCATAGGCAGTATGTGTGAGAAGTGAACAGTGAAGAGAGTACTAGGCCTGGAGTTAGGAAGACCTTAGTTCAAATATGGCCTCAGATACTTACTAGCTATGTGATTGTGGGCAAATCACTTATCTCTATTTGCTTTATTTTCATTTGTAAAATAAGCTGGAGAAGGAAATGGCAAAGCACTGTAGTATTGTTCCCAAGAAAAACCTAAAAGAGGTGACAGAGTCAAATACTATCAAAACAAATGAACATCTGTCTGAACTGGGATTTGAGCCTAACTCTTATTATTATTATTATTTTCTATCTTTTCTGACACACTGCCTCTTCAAGCAGTATGTAAAATTCCCTATGCAGGGTGATACCTCTTCATCTTATACCAAAATGGTGCATAGGGACTGTTCTCCTTCATGAAAATAGAGGGTAAAGATGAACTCTTTTTGTGCCAATAAAATAAGATATTTCCCATTGTCTGGGTAGCGTGATAAACAGTATGGTGTAGCAGAAAAGATTAGAGTCAGAAAAAAGTCTGAAATGTGTGATACCTGGCTCTGATACTTGCCAATTATGTAACTATTCAACCAATTTCTCTTAACCCTAGTTTTTCCATCTGTAAAATAGAGTTAATAATTCTAGTTCCTTGCCTGAGTATTGTGAGGATACTTGCCAATTATGTAACTATTCAATCAATTTCTCTTAACCTCAGTTTCTCCATCTGTAAAATAGAGTTAATAATTCTAGTTCCTTGACTGATTATCGTGAGGAAAATGATGATATGATATACAGATGTGCATAATAATGATAAAGCCAGAATATGAAATATCCTGGTGATTTGAGAGAGTTAATGAATTACTCTGTGATCATTTATAGTAATTTGCATTTGAGAGAATCTGACTGATTTTATTTATTTTTTAAAAACATTTGAGCAATTGAACATATGGTCTCTTGGAACCCTATTCCAATAAGACAAATTGAAACTTTTGAGAATTGTTGAATAAATTCAACATGAAGTTATGCAATTAATCCATGTGTGTGAAAAATACTTTCATTACAGATAACGGGAAACCTCCTACTTTGGTGACCAGCATGATTGATTACAACATGCCAATTACCATGGCCTACATGAAACATATGAAACTTCAGCTTCTCAGCTCACAGCAAGATGAGGTAATGACAATTAAATAGCTCAACTCCCTATGCCATCCCTTAAAAATTATTTAAAAATTAATGTGGTCAATTGGAACTGCTTGTAGCAGCTAGGCTACTTTAAAAATTACAGTTATCTTTCATTATAAAATGGTCTTACCAGGGTCATACAGAGGGCAAAGCTAAAAGTATGGAAGTAGGCTAGCAGGCATATAGAGGAGGGCTTGCTAACTAGCATTCAGAAAGTTGACCTATCTTCCATAAAACATTCACCAACAGAAATCACAAGGTCACTGTTTTCTTATCTCCATGACTACTTCCAGGAGGATTTTAACTTTTTTTTCTATTTTCATTTCCTCTGGGATCTCACCACCTGTCATGATTTAGCATATATGCCTGTATTTACATGTATATATATGTGTATATATACATATATATACATATATATGTCTGTGTATGTGTGTATATATGCATATATATGTATCTGCCCTTATATAAATATATGTATGTATATGTGTGTATCTTTATAATCCAGAAATATTTTTAGATTTCTACTCTCAAAGCTTTGGCTCAAACATCCATTTTCTTTTATATAGTTAAATTGTGTGTCCTTGCTTTTAGCATTTTTTCCTTTTAATACAATTATTATATAGCTGCCAAAATCATTCAAGAATACTAGAATGCCTCCTGAGCATGTCCACTGTATCTAGAGGCCTAGGCCTTGGAGGCCTAGGCCTTAGAATTAGGGAGGCCTGGCTTTAAATACTGCTGGATAACACTGGATGAGTCACTTATCCTGTTAATGATCTAGTCAACTCTCAAAGATTAAGTTAATCTGCAGTTCTACATTGCTAGATGGGTATTCCCCATTGCAAGCACCTTGCAAAATTACATATTTGCTTATATAAAAGGATACAATTTTTTACAACTCTCCAAGATAATTCCTTGAAGACTGCCAATTTTTGAACTTATGAATTTGAAAAACATTTCAAAACTATTTAAATCAACAAATATAAATTAAGTACCCACTGTACTAGGTGTTAAAGAGATGACTAAGTTTTTAGATAAAACATCATACTCAAAACATACACTCAAGGAGTATATACAATTTAATGGGGAATAAGACATAATGAAGAATGACAATTATAATTCATAAGTGCATTTGAGAAGTATAAAACATGAATCTCAGTTTCCCTGTTTATAAACTTAGGATATTTCCTCCCTCATTAAATAGGAGAGCCACATGAAATAGGGCTTATGTAACTGCTTTGTAACTGTAAAGGTGATATGTAAATGTGAGCTATTATTGACTTATTTGGAAGTAATTGCTTACAATTAGCACTTAATCTGCTTAATTATAACTTTTTTGTGACATGTGGACTCCTGCTATGATATGCAGAAAAATCCTTTGAAATGAAAACTTAGCTAACTCTGTTATTCTAAGAAAAGTTCATGAGAAACAAAATTTTATATTCTCATACAGATTAAAGTTAATCCTTTTTTCCCCTTTGTGTTCAGTACTAGTGTAAGCAGGGGTTAAAAAAAGTATCCTAGAAATAAAAAACAACTGTTTTAAAAGTAACTTATTTAAATGAAAAGTTACTATAAGATGAAACATATATTTATTGAACTCTATGTGCAAAGGTCTCTATTAAATTCACTATGGCTTCTTAACCCAAAGTTACCAATGGTCTTCTAATGACTTTTTCAATCATCATCCTTAACCACTCTTCAGCTTTTGATAATATTAATCATCTTCTCTTTAAGATTCTATTCCCTAATAGTTCTCCTTCTACATGTCTGACTACTCTTTCTCTGTTTCCTTTGCTGGATCTTCATCCATGTCATGTCTACTGACAGTGAAGATCCCCAAGGTTCTTTCTTGGCCCTCTTCTCTTTTCCTTCTTTATAAACTAGATCTCATGAGTTCGTAGAGTTTCACTCATCATCTCTCATATCTACTTGTCTAACCCTAATCTTTCTTCTGATCTCCAGCCTTACATCTTTAATTGTCTTTTAGAAACCTTGTTTTGGATGTCCCATAGATATCTTAAGCACAATATAACCAAAACTAAACTCATTATCTTTTCTCCAAAACCCTCCCTTTTGTAAATTTCCTTATTACCATTAAAGGTATCATCATCCTTCCAGTTACCCAGATTTGGAATTTAGATGTCATCCTTGACTCCTTATTCTTTCTCCCCTCCACCCAAATACAATCAATGGTCAAGTCCGGTCTGTTCACTACCTACCCCCATATTTGGGGGTATTTGGAACACTCTCCTTTCTCCTCCCCTAGATGACAATATGGGTCAGTAGACTTGATACAGCAGACACAGAAATTGTGATTAAGAATTGATGTCAAACTGGAGAAATATCCCTAGTAGAGTGTCACAGAGATCTGGCCTTGGCCTTGTTATGTTCAGTATTTTTATTAATAACAGAATAAGACAAGGATGCTATGCTTATCAAGTTTATATGTGACAGGAAATAGGAGGGAATAGCCAATAATATTCAATAGACTGTATAGCAGAATCTCTATCCAAAAATATCAAGAGATTATCATTTATTAAGATGAAATTTAATACCAATAAGTATGAAAACATTGCATTTGAAAACCAAAAAAATGGATTCACAAATAAAAGATAGGAAAGACATGATGAACTAATTGTGTGGTAAAATTTTCAGTCAATATCTCTCCATCCATCAACAAATAACCCACTTTTTTAAAATATCTGTTGCTGTATGTCTTAGAAATTATGCTAGACATTGGAGAAACAAAGAAAGAAATGACATTATTTGCCTTCAAGGAACTTACAGTCTAACAGGGGGGTTAACATATAAATATTTAAGGACATACAGAATATTTTCAAGGGTCTGATCATCTGGGAAGATTAGAAGTATAAACTTAAAGTGAGTCAGCAGTGTCACCCCACTGGACAGGACTATTCACTCTCAGAGCATATTCACAAAATCTTATATCTTGAAATCATAGTTATGATCTTGCTGTATTGTGCCCTGGCTAGACTGTGTATTTCCTTTATTGTTCAGCTCTAGGTGCCACATTTTCTGAAGGATGGGGAATAGGGATAAATATGGTGCAGAGACTGAAAACTGTGATAATACAGGAGGATCAGTTGAAGGATGTGAGTGTATTTGCCTTGGAGAAGAAAAGAGTTAAGGGTAACATGATAATTGTTATTCAATTCTCCATGACTACAATTGGGGTTTTCTTGGTAAAGATGATGGAGTGGTTTGCCATTTCCTTCTTCAGTATATTTTACAGATGAGGAAATGAGATAAACAAGGATGAGTAACTGGCATCATATGGTTAGTAAGTGTCTGAAACTAGATTTGAACTCATTTTCCTGATTCTAGTCAGGTACCCGATCCACCAATATTTGAAGGGACTACCGCAGGAAAGAGGGATAAGGCTTAATTTGCTTAGTCCCAAAGGACAAAAATCAGGAAACAGGAAAGTAGAAATTTCATATTTTAACTCATATTTTAACTTGATATCAAAAATTTTCCCCTAATGATTAGACATGTATAAAAGTTAAATCAGCTGTTTTTCAGTCATTTTTAATAGGCTCATAGATTTACAGTTTGAGAGGACCTAACAAACTGTCCAGTCAAATTTTACAGGTAAGAAAACTGAAACCAAGAAATGCTTATCTGCCCATCTTCACATAGGTAGTAAGAACAAGAGCCAGAATGAAAAATAGGTCTTGTACCTCCACAGCAGGACATCAAGTAGTAAGGGAAAGGGAACAAGCATTTATTAATCATCTACCACATTCCAGTCAGTGTGCTAAATACTTTACAAATATTATCTGTTTAGTATGATCTCTGAAATCTCTTCCAATTTTGAGATTCTGTCATGTTCTGGTGCTACTTTTTAGTCATGATCTTTAAGCTTCAGGAATTTAAAATATATTAAGGGTGATAAAAAATTTGGACCTAAGTATAACCAGAAAGGAGACCAAACAAATGTTAATAATTACCAAAGCACATATGTGACTACTTTCTTATCTCTATATTTTTTCTTTTAATTGTATTTTTTCCAATTACATGTAAAGATAGTTTTCAATATTAATTTTTTGAGATTTTGAATTTCAACATTTTCTATTCTCTTTCTTCCCTTTGCCCTCCCCAAAATAGCAAGTTATATATGAACACATGTTAAACATATTTCCACATTAGTCATATTCTGAAAGAAGAATCAGAATAAAAGGGAAAAACCATGAAAAAGACAAAACCAACACAAAAATGAAAATAGTATCTCTATTGATGTTTGCTTGCATTGTGTTTCTTTTATCTGATTTTTTTCCTTGTAGATATGATTTTTTTTTGCACAACAATAATAAGTGTGGAAATATGTATACATATATTCAATTTGTCAAGTATTTTAACATAATTAACATGTAGTAGATTTCTTGCCATCTAGGGGAGGGGTAGGCACTAGGGGGGGAATTTGTAACAGAAAGCTTTGTAAGGGTCGATGTTGAAGAATTACCCATACATATGTTTTGCAAATAAAAAGCTTTAATAAAAAAAAGTGAAAATAGTATGCTTTGATGTTCATTCAGACTCCATAGTTCTTTCTTTGGATGTGAATAATATTTTTTCATCACAAGTCTTGCAAATGTCTTGGATCATTGTATTTCTGAGAAGAACTAATCCTATCATAGTTGACCATTGCACAATGTTGCTGTTATTGTGTGCAATGTTCTCCTTGTTCTGCTTACTTCATTCACCATCAATTCATGTAAGTCTTTCCAAATTTTTCTGATATTCATCTGCTTATTTCTTATAAAACAATAATATTCCATTCCCTTTGCATAGCACAATTTGCTCAGCCATTTGACAACTAATAGGAATCCCCTTAATACAATTTGCTTTATAAATTTTTGGGGGGGATAGTTTGATTGAATAAGTAAATTAATTTAGGTAGAATTGTTTCTATAAAATTTCATAAGGATAATCTACCCATGCATCAAGGGCATCCTTAATGAAAGTATGAAAAGGAACAGGAAGAATTTTGTTGGAAGTATTCATTAGTAGACCTCATCATAGGCAAACAATTGAGTGAAAATTACAAGAGAAAGTTAATACCATCTTACTCTATTGCTTGGGCAGGTAGATGGCACAGTGGAGAGAGCACTGGTTCTGAAGTCAGGAGAACCTGAGTTCAAATCCAGCCTCGAACACCTAATTTTGTGGGGCCTTGGGCAAGTTACATAACCCAGTTTACCTCAGTTTCCTCTTCTATAAAATGAGTTCTACTGGTAAATCAACCACTTCAGTTTCTTTACCAAGAAAACACCAAATGGGGTCACAAAGAGTAGAATATGACTGAAAAGACTGAATAACAACAACAAAGCTCTATATAAATGCCAAGTATGAAGTCATCCCATGAAAACCATAGAAATGCAATAAGGGTTCTAAATAGAGAGAAATTAATGTGAACTATTTGATGAAATTGTACATGAGATGAATCATCAAAGATGGGTTATATTATTACAGAAGAAGGGTTAATACACTCAAAGTAAGTAAGAATTGCAAATTGTTATCTTCTGCCTACAGAATTAGTCCTAGAATTCTTAAGCCTACATATGACAGTTAGATGGTACAGGGACAGCCTGGTCTGGAGTCAGGGTGACTCTGGTTCAAATCCAACTTCAGACACTTACTATCTGTGTTACTCTGGATAAGTCATTTGACCTTGATTGCCTCAATATCCTCTGTAAAATGAGCTGGTGAAGAAAATGACAAACCATTCCAGTTATCTTTGCCAAGACAATCCCCAAAAGGGGTCATGAAAAATTGGATGTGACTGAAAAATGTGAAGAGACTTTAGATGTTATCTAGCTCAACTGTCTCATTTTATAGATAACCAACCTGAGGTCAACAATATTAAATCATATGCCCAAAGTCACACCAATAGAATGAAAAGCAGGATTTAAACTGATGGCATAGGACCCCAGAGTGCCTGGTGCTAAGAGTCTTTTTTCTATTCTACTATATTGCATCTAGTCCAACATCTTCATTTGCTTATTTATGCATGGATTCATTCATTCATTCAAAAAATCTTCATTAAATGCTCCAGCCACTGACTTAAGCATTGGGGATACAGAGACAATCTCAAACCATTGCTTTCCCTAAAGGAGCTTAAATACTATTCATTTTTATAAAAGTGGAGTAGATAGAACTTTACCTAATTTTTTGTAAGTAGTGAATGGCAGAGTTGGGATCTGAATTTAGATCATCTGATTCTAAGTTCATTGCTCTTTCTATAACACTATTCTTCCTCAGGGCTTAGAATTATGAAGTTACTATAATTTTCATAGTTCAAAAATAGTTAATTAAAAACACATCATAATTAATAAAGATAAAGATAGAAATTATAACTTTGATTTCTTGTGATCTTATCCTATTCCATTGATTAACTGTTCTATTTCTTAGCCAGTATCAAATGGTTTTGATGACCGCTGCTTTATAATATAGTTTTAGATATGGCACAGCTAGGCCATCTTCATCAGCATTTTTTCTTCACTAATTCCTCTGAAATTCTAGATCTGTAAAATAATTTCTTGGGAGTTTGATTGGTATGGCACTAAATAAGTAAATTAGTTTGGGAAGTATTGCCATTTTTATTATATTCACTCACCCTGCCCATGAGCACTTGATATTTTTCCAGCTAATTAGATCTGACTTTATTTGTGTGGAAAGTGTTTTGTAGTTGTGTTCGTATGGGTTAGAACTTTGATTTCATTGGTTTAGGGAGTCTAAGATGAAGAAATTCCATCTTCTAATGCAGGTTGGCACTTCCCTTCATCTTACAATCCTACAAAGTTTCCTAGAATACTCAGAAATTAAGTGACTTATACAGTTATACTGCTAATATGTGTCAGAAGTAGGTGGGACTTGAAATCAGGTCTTCTTTTGCCTCTTATAATTGTCAATAATTTTTTAAAGCTTTAAATGTAACTCAAATTGTTAATTCATTTTTGTTGCTGAGTTGTTTTTCAGTGTCTCTTTGTGCCCTCACACCCCATTTGGGGTTTTCTTGGCAAAGATACTAGAGTGGTTAGTCATTTTCCTTCTTTAGATTATATTGCAAGTTACAAAACTGAGGCAATCAGGGTTAAGTGACTTACCCCAGGACACAAGGCTAGTGATTCCCCAAGATCAGTCTTCCTCAGTCCAATCCCAGTACTCTCTCCACTGATCCACCTAGCTGCCCATTTATTCATTAATGCATTATTAATATGATTCTTAAACTATTTTAGATATATATATGTATTGTGCATACGTATATATTATAAAATGTGCATATATTTTGCACATAGATATATATATGTTTTAAGTAAAACTTTTCCCTCTACTTGAGCGAACTCCACTTTAAGAATATCCTTGCAAATTTGTTTGACCAATAATTCCTGTCAAATGACTGCTCATATATGAAAGAACGAGGTTATGCATTTTTTTTCATTTTTCTTAATATTATAATTGCATTTTTACCAGATGGCTCCTTATAAATTATGAATTAAGTGATTAGATAAACATTAAGTTTGATTCATCGAAGAAAGAAAGGAAAAATTAATTCTCATGATTAAAAAAAGGCAAAAAATCAATTCATTAAACAATTTCAAATAATAGATTTCAATTATTTCATTAAATGAATGGAAGCTGTCAAATTATTTGTAGGAATCATATCTACTGATGTGTTTTTTTCTCTGCCAAAAAGTGAGGAGATCAACATGGTTCCAATGGAGCTGCGGCTACACGCTGGCTCCTTCTGGCTACTCAAAATCAACAGCATGTTACAAGCGAAAATAAATCCCTTCCTGTCACTAAATAGTTACGCTTCTGATTTTTGAATCATGAAAAAACATAGTTGCATTTCTACATGACCAGATTCTTTCAATGATTAAAGTTTTATCTTAAAGAAAGTCAAAATCCAAAGCATCAGCCTTTAAGTGTAGCAATGGTACCCATCATCAGAGGACTGAAATAATTTGCTATGTAAATAAATGGCTTAATCATCCTTGAATTGTGATTTTATTGAAAAAGATGAATGATGTATACCAGGTTTTGGTGAGAATTGAAAATGGAGACTTACTGAATAGAGAATAAAGACTTTAGTCTTTTACTTTAGTTGAAGTGAGTATAGAACAGTTTGGGTGGAGCTAAGATGAAAGTCAACAAAATTTCATTGAATCAAATATGTGTCCAAGTAGACAAACATGGTGAGTTTCTTTGCCTCCTCTCTAGTAATTTATCCATTCTGTAGTGTAGATACTTGATAATATTGATTCTAAGTAGTTGTTCCCTTATAAAAATGGGATTAAAATGCACATGTAATTAAATGTTGACCATATAAATATATAAGTATGTATGTTTGGGTGTATAGAAACATATATTGCATGTACATAGCAATTGTTATACAATTTGGGGTTGGTGTAGGAGAGTTTGACCAGTGATCTCATCAATATAGAACATGCTTGATAAGGTAATCTAACAACGGATCAGCAATTTATTTTGCCAACTATATCCTTAGAGAATTGCCAAAAGTAAAAGAATATTGAAAGTTTAACCGACTTGCTTTGGGTCACAGTCAATATCTATTAGAGAAGATAACTTGGGTGTATATGTAAGTATATAAATATTTAGTTATATGATATTTTGTCAAATATAACTAGAAAATATGTGCTTCTTTGAATTATTCATACTAATAAGTTTTATTATAAAGATTATATTACATTTACAGGCAAACCTCAGACATATTGTGAGTTGGGTTTCAGATCACCACAATAGAGTGAATATTGCAACAAAGCAAGTCACATAAATTGTTTTCCAGTTCATATAAAAGTTATGTTTCCAGTATAGTCTATTAAAATTACAATAGAATTATGTCTAAAAATGTATATATCTTAATTTTAAAAAAATCCTTTATTGTTAAAAAAATTATCCATCATTACAGTCTTCAGTGAGTGATGATATTTTTGCTGGTGGAGGGTCTTGCCTCATTGTTGATGAGTATAGACTGATCAGGGTTATGATTGCTAAAGGTTGGCAGTTTTTTTTTTAAAAGACCAACTTTGAAGTTTGCTGCATCAATTGACTCTTCCTTTCACTTGAATATTTTCGACCATTGAAGACTTAATAACCGGCTTAATTTCAATATTGTTTCTCTATATGGAGGCCTGAGGAGAGGGAAAAAGGATGTAATGATCTGTGGATGAAATAATCAGAGCACACACATTTATTAAGTTTTTTTGTCTTATATGGCCCCCAACAATTATTATAGAACATCAAAGATCACTAATCACAGATCATTGTAACATATTTAATAATAATGAAAAAGTGTGAAATATTGTGAGCATTACCAAAATATGACACAGAGACATGATGCTGTTGGGGAAGGGGGGAAATGGTACCGATAGGCTTGCTCATTGTTATTGTCAAAAACCTTCAATTTGTAAAAAATGCAAAAAGTGATAAAGTAAAGCACAGTAATATAAAGTGTGTCTATAAAGCACTTTAAGGCTCATGAAGGATTTTTTCTCACCCTCCACAACAACTTTGTAACATAGTGTGAGCATTATTACCTCTATTTTACACAGCATGAACCTAAGGCTCAGAAACGGAAGTGTCTTGCTGATATTTGTACAACTAGTAAATATTAAATTGGGGTTGTACATTCAGGTCTCTTGGCTTGTATTCTCTTCTATTATACTATACTGTCTTTTTGTATTTGTATTTGTTTTGTTTTGTTTAACATCATCAAGACTAACACAAACTCACATTGCAGTAATAATGATACAGTGTACAAAGTGAGGAAGATGAGTGAATCAATGGACTCTGCTTTGGTCAGACTTCTGAAGCATCATGTTCAGTTCTTGGATCATTTTAGGAAGAACGTTAACAAACTGGAAAGATTCTGGAGTGTTCTGGAATCAGCTCATAAAAGTTCTGAGTGCAATTGTTCATTTTTCAGTGTGAACATTTACACCTCAGAAAACAGCAAACACTATAAATCAAGATTTGATTAGTTGTTTTGTTGATTGCCTAGATCTAAGAAAATGATAGAAAAATTGTTGATAGTGCCAATTAAACTTTAAGAGCGTGTCATGGACACTTTTTTTTTCCTCTTGAGAGCTGGTGGTTAATCATTCCTAAAACCATTCTCAAAGAGTGTGAGCAGTATTAGTGAAAGAATTTGTCCTAGAGATAAGGGATCATCTTGACTCTTTCCAAGTATATGAAAGATCATTCTGTAAAAGGATAAATTTGGTTTATTTGAGCCCATAATGCAAAATGAGGAGCAGTGAGGTAGAATTTCCAGGAAGGTGTTTTATATTTATGTAAGGAAAAACTTTCTATATCATAGAGCTGTCCAAAGTAATGCATTTCCTCTAAAAATCTTCAAGAAAATATTGGATGACCACTTGTCAGAAAGGTTGGAGAAGGAATTTCCATTTGAACTCTCTTCTGAATCTGGGATTCTGTGAATAGATCATGATTACAATGCACTATTTGTCATCATATTTGTGTATATAAGAGTTGAACTCTATGAGGAAAAACTTCCAAAAAAAAACTTGTTGCCATATTTATGGGTGGAATCTCCTCCCACAAACATTTTTAAATGGAGGGAAAAAAAAACCTTGAGAACAGCTTCATATTAGTTGTGTAATCATAGGAAAACTAGTTAATAGTCTTGTATCTCAGTTTCCTCATTTGTTAAATAAAAGAGTGGGACTAGATATTCTCTGATTGTAGTTTTCATCTCCAAAGTTCTCATAGATTTAAATATGAAAGGAACCTTTATGGATGATTTAATGAGAAATATAAAGAATTCCAGAATATCTGAATCAGCATTTCTTGAGACTATTTTATCCCACCCTTTCTTGAAGAATACTCTCCACCACAACTTCAAAAATGGATCATCTAGTCTCTGCTTAGAGACATTTAGGAGGAGGATGCTAGTGAATCTTGAAGCATGAGTAGTTCTTATTCTTACATTTAACACTTTTTTCATATGAGAAATTGAGACCCAAGAAGAGAGGAAATGACATATACAAGCAATACATCTAGGAAGCAAGAGGAAGTACTTCCTGGTTCCATCAAGAAACCTGACTCCTAGTCTATTCATATGAAATACTTCTTTAAAATTAGAAAATTTGTGTCATTATCTCTCTATAACAGTTAAGGAAAATGTTTAAAAGGTAGTAAGATAATTATCTGAAGTGAAAGAGTAATTCTATGCTTCTATTGAGCCTGGAGATAAGGATGTAGAAGATTCCTCCTATTGTCACATTTGATTAATATCTTTTGATCTTTCTTAGATATTACAGAAAATAACATTTATACTATGCTTTTGTGTTTAAGATATATTTGCCACTTTTAAATAAAAGATAATTCTTAAATTAGTAAATAGTTAGAACATACAATGCACTGACTTGGAATTTTTATTACTGCATTTTAAAATTCATATCAATGGCATAATTAACATTTTAGAATAATGAATGAGGCTACTAAAGATGAATAATGATCATAGATAATCAGAGTAGGAAACATTTAAAATAAAGTTTCAACTTTTATGGTGCTTGAAATGATGAGTGAGAAAGATATATATATATATTTTTTAATTTTGCCAAAAAATCGTAGAAAAGTCATTTGTCAGTATAACGGATTTTGCTGAATGTTCCATTTCTCCCACAGCATCTAACTTTTGGCATTATAAGATGCAAAGAAATCTTTTGGTATGAGTTTAACATACTAAAGTTATTAATTAAATATAATTAATGTTATGGTTGTCATCCTAGCCTACTTACATACTCATCCCAGTGCTTAGAAAATCTATTATTTTTAGCTTGTCCTTTCTTTCATTCTTTGAAGAAGCAAGGATTTTTGTTGTTCCAGCACTATTGTATATTCTATCATTTTCTAGTTGAAATATCAAAGTCACTTTCCTCAACAAATTAATTGACTTTTTATTTGTGGATTGGCCTTGGGGATCCCATTTTCTACACTTATTTTTCTATCTATTATTTTTGTCTGTCTTTCTATCTATCTGTCTGTCTGTCTGTCTATCCATCCATCTATCTTCTCTCAAACTTTGGATATATTTTTGACTGCACTAGACTATGTACATTATCAACCATATTTTGCATTCTCAAATCTTGGATAATATGTTCTTTGTGCTCCATTCCTTAATCAGCTAATTTTAATGAACTCTGTTCCTCACCTTGAATTTTAAATTCACCAAGCTGAATTCTCTCTGCTTTTTTGTCTAAGAATTTTCTTTACCCTTTCACAAGATGCCCTTTGTTTCTCTCTTCTTTTTCTTACAGGAATAATCTAAGTCTCTAAACTTTACTTCATTTCCGCATGCAGATTCATATTTGTGATAGCAATACTCAAATTAGTGGATTCATATGACATATTTCTAGGTTTAAGGAAACCCCCAGTGGCTGCTAATTCTTCAAAATAGTTATCATTTTATTGCTATACCCTTCCATGGCACGCGAAGTGTAACTTCTCCATGCCTTAGAAACCAGCATCATTATTTCCGATAATCAAAATAAATGATCACTTAATAGCTAGCTTTTTGGTGATAAACCTTTCCAAACTTAACTTGTCTGGACTATAAGTGACTTCATAAAATCTGCCACATCTGTATTCTTCCTACGCCAACCATGACTGGACATAAGAGTAGAACTTTTGTAGAATAATATTTCATTCCACTAATATTTAGTAAATACCTTGTATGACTTACATTTATAATTACCAGAGAAACCTCAGGATAGTCCTTCATTTGCATTTTAATGCATACTTAGAAGAGTTCTATAAATCACAATGTCAAGAAGAGCAAATTTTGCCACAGAATATACTTTATATTTTAACGGCTAATTTGGACCTTTAAGATTATTACTAAAGTCCATTCTATATCTTTTCTCTCCCATTCAATCCCACTTATACCCTCTTTGATAGCTAAGGGTAGTTCACTGCACCTTTTCCTTCTCTGAACATTTCCTGAGTAATTCCCAACACGTGAAAAAGCATCCACCTTTTTCTTTTTTTTCTTTTTTTTATTAAAGATTTTTATTTGTATAACATATGTATGGGTAGTTCTCCAGCAATGATGTTTACAAAGCTTTCCATTACAAATTTTAGCCCCAGTCCCCTCCCCTCCCCTAGATGACAGGAAGTCCACTACATGTTAATAATGTTGAAATACTTGACAAGTTATGCAAGAAAAATCCTATCTACAAGAAAAATAAAAATAAAATCAGAGAAAGGAAACACAATGCAAGCAATCTCAATAGAGAGCATGAAAATGTTACGTTGTGGTCCATATTTCATATCCCTCTCTCTGGGTGTATATGGTTTTCTTCAGTGAACAATTGGAACTGGTTTGAGACAATTCTTTGTTGCAGAGAGCCATGTCCATCAGAATTGATCATCATGTAATACTGTTGTTGCTGTGTATGATGATCTCCTGGTTCTGCTCGTTTCACTCAGCATCAGTTCATGCAAATTTCTCCAGGCCTCTCTGAAATCGTCATGCTAGTCGTTTCTCACAGAGCGATAATATTCCATAACATTCATATATACCATAATTTATTTAGCCACTCTCTAATTGATGGGCATTTCTTCAGTTTCCAGTTTCTCGCCACTACACAAAGGGCTGCCACAAACATTCTTGCACATGTGGGTCCCTTTCCCTCCTCTAAGATCTCTTTGGGAAATAGGCCCAGTAGAAACACTGCTGGGTCAAAGGGTATGCACAGTTTGATAACTTTTTGAGCATAGCTCCAAATTGCTCTCCAGAATGGTTGGATCCATTCACAGTTCCACCAACAATGTATTAGTGTCCCAGTTTTCCCACATCCCCTCCAACATTCATCATTATCTTTTCCTGTCATTTTAGCCAATCTGACAGGTGTGTAGTGGTACCTCAGAGTTGTCTTAATTTGCATTTCTCTGATCAATAATGATTTGGAGCAACTTTTCATATGACTAGAGATGGTTTTAATTTCACCATCTGAAAATTGTCTGTACATATCCCTTGACCACTTATCTATTGAAGAGTGGCTTGAATTCTTATATATATATATATGAGACAATTCTCTATATATTTTAGAAATGAGGCCTTTATCAGAAACATTAAATATAAAGATGATTTCCCAATTTGATGCTTCCCTCCTAATCTTGTCTGCATTAGTTTTATTTGTACAGAAAATTTTTAACTTAAGATAATCAAAATTATCCATCTGGTGTTCAATTAGGAGTTCCAAACCTTCTTTGGACATAAATTTATTCCATCTCCACAGGTCTGAGAGGTAAACTATATTACATTCCTCTAACTTGCTTACAAAGTCCCTCTTTATATCTAGATCATGAACCCATTTAGATCTTATCTTGGTATGTGGTGTTAGGTATGGGTCAAGCCCTAATTTCTTCCACACTAGTTTCCAATTTTCCCAGCAGTTTTTGCCAAATAGTGAGTACTTATCCCAAAAGCTGGGGTCTTTGGATTTATCAAAAACTAAGTTGTTTTTTTTTAAAGCTTTTTATTTGTATAACATATGTATGGGTAGTTCCCCAACATTGATCTTTACAAAGCTTTCCATTACAAATTTTAGCCCCAGTCCCCTCCCCTCCCCTAGATGACAGGAAGTCCACTACATGCTAATAATGTTGAAATGCTTGAGAAGTTATGCAAGAAAAATCCTATCTACAAGAAAAAAAAAAGAATCAGAGAAAGGCAACACAATGCAAACAAATGTCAATAGAGATCATGAAAATGTTACGTTGTGGTCCATATTTCATTTCCCTCTCTCTGGGTGTATATGGTTTTCTTCAGTGAACAATTGGAACTGGTTTGAGACAATTCTTTGTTGCAGAGAGCCATGTCCATCAGAATTGATCATCATGTAATACTGTTGTTGCTGTGTATGATGATCTCCTGGTTCTGCTCGTTTCACTCAGCATCAGTTCATGTAAGTCCCTCCAGGCCTCTCTGAAATTGTCCTGCTGCTCGTTTCTTACAGAGCAATAATATTCCATAATATTCATATACCATAATTTATTCAGCCACTCTCCAATTGATGGGCATCCCTTCAGTTTCCAGTTTCTAGCCACCACAAAAAGGCCCGCCACAAACATTCTTGCACACGTGGGGCCCTTTCCTCCTCTAAGATCTCTTTGGGATATAGGCCCAGTAGAAACACTGCTGGGTCAAAGGGTATGCACAGTTTGACAACTTTTTGGGCATAGTTCCAAATTGCTCTCCAGAATGGTTGGATCCGTTCACAGTTCCACCAACAATGTATTAGTGTCCCAGTTTTCCCACATCCCCTCCAACATTCATCATTATCTTTTCCTGTCATTTTAGCGAATCTGACAGGTGTGTAGTGGTATCTCAGAGTTGTCTTAATTTGCATTTCTCTGATCAATAGTGATTTGGAGCAACTTTTCCTATGACTAGGGATGGTTTTAATTTCATCATCTGAAAATTGTCTGTTCATATCCCTTGACCACTTATCTATTTAAGAGTGGCTTGAATTCTTATATATATATGAGACAATTCTCTATAAATTTTAGAAATGAGGCCTTTATCAGAACCATTAAATGTAAAGATGATTTCCCAATTTGATGCTTCCCTCCTAATCTTGTCTGCATTTGTTTTGTTTGTACAGAAACTTTTTAACTTAAGATAATCAAAATTATCCATCTGGTGTTCAATTAGGAATTCCAGGTCTTCTTTGGACATAAATTTATTCCATCTCCACAGGTCTGAGAGATAAATTATATTACGTTCCTCTAACTTGCTTACAAAGTCCCTCTTTATATCTAGATCACGAAACCATTTAGATCTTATCTTGGTATGTGGTGTTAGGTATGGGTCAAGCCCTAATTTCTTCCACACTAGTTTCCAATTTTCCCAGCAGTTTTTGCCGAATAGTGAGTATTTATCCCAAAAGCTGGGGTCTTTGGGTTTAGCGAATACTAGATTGTTAAGGTTATTGCCTAGATTGTCCTGATATCCTATCCTGTGCCACTGATCGACAGCTCTATTCCTTAGCCAGTACCAAACGGTTTTGATGACCGCTGCTTTATAATATAGTTTTAGATCTGGTACAGCAAGGCCACCTTCATCTGCCTTTTTTTTCATTAATCCCCTTGAAATCCTTGACCTTTTGTTCTTCCAAATGAACTTTGCTACTATTTTTTCTAGATCTGTAAAATAATTTCTTGGGAGTTTGATTGGTATGGCACTAAATAAGTAGATTAGTTTGGGTAGTATTGTCATTTTTATTGTGTTCGCTCTGCCTACCCATGAGCACTTAATATTTTTCCAATTGATTAGGTCTGATTTTATTTGTGTGGAAAGTGTTTTGTAATTTAGTTCATTTAGTTTCTAACTTTTCCTTTGCAGATAGATTCCCAAATATTTTATCCTATCATCTGTTATTTGGAATGGAATTTCTTTTTGTATCTCTTGCTGCTGAACTTTGTTGGTAATATATAAAAGTGCTGATGATTTATGTGGATTAATTTTGAATCCTGCCACTTTGTTAAAGTTGTGAATTGTTTCTAGTAGTTTTTAGTTGAGTCTCTAGGGTTCTCTAAGTATACCATCATGTCATCTGCAAAGAGTGATAATTTGGTTTCTTCATTACCTACTCTGATTTCTTTTTATCTCTTTTTCTTCTCTTATTGCTAAAGCTAACATTTCTAATACAATATTAAATAGTAATGGTGACAGTGGGCAGCCTTGTTTCACTCTTGATCTTATTGGGAATGGTTTT
>JAJPUD010010927.1:0-18024 GCA_023553655.1 Myrmecobius fasciatus | reverse complement strand
AAATAAAATAAAATATAGTTTCCTTCCTTATCTCTTTTAATTAGATCTATCTTGGCTTTTACTTGATCTGAGATACGAATTGCTACCCCTGCTTTTTTTTTGTTCACCTGAAGCATAATATTTTCTGCTCCAGCAGTGAATTAACTTAAGGTGCTGGGCCGGTGGGGGCTAGGACTAAGTCCGAATTACTACTTAAACAAAGGAAGTCTGCCAGAATACCTGCCGCCAATCAGGGCAGAGTGTCCCGAGTGCCTCAGATAATCTCCAGGTTTTTGGAGTTTGGAGTTTGGAGTTTCTACCTCAGAGAGCTGAGTCCCACCCTCACTTGCGGCCTACACAGGAGTCCTCTGTTTATCCCTCTGTCCAAGTTAGGTAAACATAATATGAAGTTCTTCAGAGATATCAGCAAGCAGTGTCCAAATATTTCTGGATTTGTTGACTTGAAGATCAGTTCAGAGGCTTATGTTATTGTTGATTTATGATAAGATCGGAGGAGGACACAGAGAGTCACCTTTTCACTCCGCCATCTTGGCTCCACCCCCGAGAATTGCTTCCACCTTTTTGTAAAACAAAGTAGAAAACCTTTCAATTTAAATTTTACTGTCAACTTTACTTCCTTTGGGATGCTTTTACTTATAAATAAATAATAAATAAATTATTTTAAGTAATATTTATAAAAACACTGATGTTTTTCCCAACAGCTTTTTAGAACACACGATAGTTGTTTCAAATTTTTTTTCCATTTTGATGACAGCAATGAAAAACAATTTCTTTGCAGCTCAGGCCCTCAGAGTTGCCTTGGACATTAAAAAATGAATGACTTACCTAAGAGTCAGTGCTTGAATCCAGGCCTTTATCTACTTGTGCAGGCTTCCTCTCTTATAATAACATCTACATCAAATCATATTGATTGAGAAGTCATTGATTGACAAATTATTGAAAGGAGGTATATTACCATTCATACTAGATACTTCTAATATACCTGCTAATAAAATGTGTGTTGTAGTAAGCTTGTCCCTTTTTTCCTTTTCTTTTATTTTTATTCACATATTGCTAATCTCCATAGCCATCTTCAACGATTCATCTTCTCTCCTATCCATGAGAAAGGAAGTGATGCTGGAGGAATTTGCAAAATCTTGCTGATGAATTAGATCCACTACAAATGTATGCTGTTGTATTTTACTGGAACTCACAAAATGCACATAGCAATCCTATGCATCTCTGACTGATTCTCTATAAAGGTTTGGAAGTAACCATTCTGGATATCTCTCTTTGAGCTCCCAATTTCCTTCTTCCCGGGAGATGACATTTGGCTTCTATTTTTACTGATTATTGAATTTGTGTCAAAATTATCAACTTCATCTCATGCCTCTCATCTATCCAAAATTTATATATATATATATATATATGTATATATATATATATCTTTATCTATTCTTTTATCCTTTAGCCTGTTCTGAAAATATCATGAAACTAAATTCTTTACCAAAGCCATCCTATCTCCTTGTGCTCTTGATTCCATTTCCTTTCTTCTCTATCAGCATTTTTAGCTATTCTCATTTATTTTCAGTAAGAATCTTCTCTCCTTTTTCTGATTCTTTTTCCTCTTCTTTCTCTTTAAATATGAAACACTCCTCCAGATTCTGACATCACTTTTTCTTCTCTCTGTAATTCTCTTCATTGATAATTTCATCAAATTAAATGACTTTATATAATTTAAAATTGAAAGAGATCTTAGAGATCATTTAGTCTAATATCTCATTTGACAGAAAAGGAAATGAGACTATAAACTTTGGCAACGGCCACTATTTATATTGGATTTTAAGAATTGCAAAGCACTTCAGAAACATTACTTCATTTTATTCTTACAATCACTATGGAAGGTGGATGTTGTTACTAAATCCCTTTTTACAAATGAGAATATTGAGGCAAGTAGAGGATTAGTGACTTACAATCACAAATTGTAAGCTTGTAAGTGTCTAAGGCTGGATTTGGACTCATGTATGCTTAATTTCAAGTTCAATACTCTCTATGCTTCTCCAAGCCACCTCAAATGTCACAAGAGTAGTAATTAGCAGACAGAAGATTCAAGCTCAGGTTCTCGCACTCCAAAATCTAGTGCTTTTTCATAATGCCATATCGGAATCCCTATGAAAACTCCTACATTTTAACACATCCAGTTTCTACAGTTTTTTTTTCTATTTTCTAAAGCTGTAGTGTTTATTGAATATCTCTAAGTAGATAAAATTCATTGAATTGTTGCATTGATGACTACTTAAAATTCAACATATTCAAAATGATTTTTTTCTCAATATCTTAATTTCTCTTGGCAGAATTAGTCATTCTAATTACTCAAAATCAAAACCTCAGACTTATATTTGGCTTATCTATATTCTTTATTCCCAACATGAAGTTGCAATATTTCTTACATGCATCACATATATTACCTCCACACTGCCATTCACTAGTTTAGAACCTCCTCACATCTCACCTGGAATATCCTAGCAGATCCTTGCTGTCCTGATTTTTCTCATTCTTTTCCAATTTAATACATTCTTTCCTTAGCTACATATATTATCTTCCTAATAAATAAGTATAATCTCTTATCAAAAGTCTTTCTTTGCTTATTCCCTAGATTTAAAAAAGTGGACTAGCATTTGAGACCCTTCACAACTTTAATCTGGTCTTTTTGTCATACATAATCCATGTACCAATCAAACAGTTGCATACTTTTTATATGCTCTTGCTTATTTTCAATTAATTGTCTCCCTTAGAGGCTGTCCTCATTGTCTGTAATGCATTTTCTTCACATCTCCACCTGGCAAAATCCCTTTGATTCTACTCTCCCTAAAAAGCCTTTCCTGATGACCTAATCCATAAGTTATCTCTTGGCATATTTCTTACAATACTTCACCTATATTTCTTATTTGTTTTTCTCACATTCTGCCTTCTATGTATGTCAATGATTGGTTGATTGCCAGATTGTGTGATTGTTTCACACAATTTATTTATTTATGTACTTGTATTATCTCCTCTTTTTTCCCATTATGTTATAAGATGCTTTAGGGACCACTGTTTTTAATCTTTTTCTACCAAGCAAATGGACTAATACCTTGTGGTTAGCAAATACTTCTTGGATTGCATTAACTGTGTATTAACTGATTAAAATGTAAGTAATCCTATCTACAAAGTAGGGATGGGAGTGAAATACAGTCACTATTTGAAATTTATTTTATGCCATAATGTTTTTATTTTGTAGGATGAAAGTTCTATAGAAAGTGATGAATTTGATATGAGTGATTCCACACGCCTGTCAGCTGTGAACTCTGACCTTAGTTCTAACCTCGAAGAAAGAATGCAGAGCCCCCAGACTGTTCCTGGTCATCAAGATGGTGAGTGTTTTAATTTATAATACAAAATACAGTGAATATGAATCTACTTCAAATTCTGTCTCTTTCAATGTCACTTATTTATCTGTTCCTATGGGGTCTTATTGCTAGGCAGCATTTGCTATTCAATTAATAATTTTTGGATTCAAGTATTTTTAGTTTGAACTTTTATATTAGATTTGTTTGTATCATGTAAATTAATTATACAATCAATAATATGATGTAACTTTGCAGATTTTTGTGCTTGTAAACTCTCCCTCCTGTGTTCCCTGGACATCAGTTACATTTTTGCTAAATGCAATCTTGTTGTGTTTGTTTCAATAGCCCAGGAATACAATGCAATTCATGATGATTTCTAGGATAAAATATTATTATAGAATAAATAGCACTGTGATGTGCTAAGATTGTAATCAAGAGTAATTTGATTACATTTATTTTCAAAAATATTTTACAATAAAGAATTCAAACTAACAACTAATGCACTTAGAGTATTTTTGTCATGGAAAAACATTTTGCTAGAATTCTTGTTTTTGTCATGCTGATTTTTCATTTTAATGAAAAAATGGAGACAGCTTCTGCTCTTGATGTCTAATAGATGTAAAGATCCTTAAAAACTGACTATATCAAGAATAACTCTCTACTTTTCTTGCCAAAGTAGATGTTAAATTCACAAAGCTGAAAGGTCAACAAAATTTGAGGCACTTAGAAGTTTCTCTTCTCTTCTCTCTTTAGGATTTTACCATATCAGAATTATATTAAATTATAAAGAAATAGCTGTAAGTGATCTATTATCTTTAGACATTATCATTTTCATATGTGTAAAATTCTACATGCAAGTATTTTTTTCTTCTTTTTGGCTAATTATATATAAAATCTGCTTTTGGATGCCTCTAAATGGATAGGAAGTCAATGATTTTAACCATAATTATTTGATTATGCAATTATCTAACTATAAAGGAAATTATTGTCTGTATAGTCTTGTATCTACAAGTAATATAATTGCTTGTAGCAAAAAGGTGGGGAGGCAAATGTATTTGTGTTTCACCCTTCTTAGAAAACATAAGTTGCAGAATTTCTGTTAAATTTTCTTAAATTCTGTTTGTGTTTCATGTATGTGATGAAGACTGAGAAAATCTTAATTAAAAAAAAACACAGGGGCTTCAAAAAGGCCCCTTTCCCTTTCTTTACAGAGTTGTCTAAAGGCCATAATTAGCCTTGATTGCAAGAAATATAGAAAGAGATGCTTGTGTGAGTATCTTTTACAGTACTAGTTGCTTTAATACTGTTATTAAAAAAACAAACAAACAAAAAAAATCGACCTTACTGTGGGAAGGTTATTGAAACAGACAGGGAATTTAGACAGGAACATACAAAGAAGATGTTTTGCTGGTTAAGAAATAAAATGTCTTGTATATCTTGTCTAAAATGCTAGTATATATAGCTCTGGGTAAATGTAATGGTTTATTGGAATGGACATCAAACTGAGATAAGCTTGCAAAAGATTTAAGATATTACTTTCTATCTATATTGGTTTCATATACGTCATTCAATAATGCCAGTATATAGCTCTGGTGAATAGTGAATAATGAGTCAGTTATTATTTTATTTTTTTTTTGCTATAGAATTGTTTCCTTGAAAAAAATAGCCTAGCTTTGGCTTCTAGGATGCAACTGATATATCTGACAAATCAATACTGATTTGAACAAAATACAGTGAAAAAATGTGAACCATAATTATGCTGGGAAAGATATGTTCTTCTATGGCTTACTAGAGTTAGTTTTGGGGGAGATATATTAGAGATCCTGTTCCTGTTCCAACTTGTTTTACGAAGCTTCAGTGGACCTGCACAATCTGCATCCTCCTTTGTTCTATCAAGTTGTTCCTTTGGACATAAGGCATTTAAAAATATGAAGAGTTGAAGAAAATGTGGCTAGTAACACATAAGAGTTTTTTATATATGTTAGCCAATAATTAGAGACAGCTTGGAATTTTCTCTTGAATTGAATTCTCTTGAAACTTTAGGTAGCTTGAAATTGCTTTGATTTTTTTTTTCTCTAAACCCTTTTGCTTTATAAATAAATTAATGATTCTTCCGTAGACAAGACCTCTTCTGTTACTCCTCCAATTGTCTCTTAATTCATCTTTTATTAAAAACACTTAATTATTCATTAGTCTAATTATGTTTACATTCATGAATTGATAATTGATTTGTGAAATTATGAAATGGAATAGACTTGTCTAGTTCTTAGCATACAAGCTAGGAAAGAACTGAATGCAAAATCACATTTCAGTAAGGTATAGAAGTTATAGGGGGAAACAAGTCCCAGAAAGTACAGAAATAAGATGAAAAAGAGGGTACAGAAGTAGATGGTGTGGCAATGGGGGTTAAGGTGGTGAAGGAAGGCAGGCAGCATGAGAACCAAGATGGGGAGGGATGAATCACTTAAATATCTGCTTTTAGATTTGCGAACACATGAGCAGCATGGACCCTTAAAAGACGGGACAGTGCTCAATAGGGTAGGAGTTTGAATTCTCATTTTTATAGAATTGTTTGGAGAACAGACTTGCTACCTTGGGGTTAGTTTACTGCCATATCTGAATCTTCTCAAAGTTGTTGGTAAAACTTTAAAGTTGATATATTCATGTTATCTCAGAGTTACTAGCATCATTTAGTATTCTGCTGGTATCATTACAGGTATCTGGAACTTACCTGAGATTTACATATCACAGAACCCCAAATACATGACAGTAAATTATACATGGCTTTCCATGATTTAGCACATATCACCCAAATGTGATTTTTGATTAATAAAGTATGCACTTTATAAACTATGTTCCTTTGATATTGGGGATGGTTTGTTTGTGACTTTTAAGTTCCCATTTGTGATCTTCCTGCTATTGCCACTGTACACTGGCTTTTCATCCAACTTAATATGTTGACTAGAAGGTGTGAAGGGGTGGGGAGGGAAAGACTGGTTAGGGAAACCAGGACAAGATATAATTTAAAACAGTCCATAATACTACTGCTGACAATGGCTGATTTCTATATTCCTTTGAGGCTACAAAGGAGTTTCACAAATGTTTCATTTGATCCACACACACAAAAAAAATCTTGTGCGATATGTATAAGCTTCACTTTATAGATGGGAAAACTTAGGCTCAGTCAAGTGACTTGCCCATAGTCATCTAGATAAGATCTTAGGATCTAAAAAAGAAAAAGACCTCAAAAGTAATTCAAATTGCTCATTTTACACATGAGAAAAAAACTGAAATTCAGAAGTTCAAGTGTTTTTCCCAAGGACACATATGGTAAATGTCAAGGAAGAATTTAAACCCTGGTCCTTAGTTCCAGAGTGATCTCTCTTTTCATTTGAACTTCAGATCCTCCTTTCACCCACCTGAATAAAAACTTAGGTTCCTTTGTTACTGTTGTAATAATTTAGTGTGCCACTCCAAAATACAAAGGTTTTTTTTTTAGTTTTATAACAACTTTGCACATTTCCATATGAAACGTTGAGAACATTATTCAGTTCAAAATTGGTATTTAATACATGGAATTAAATTAAGCTGATGAAGAAAATGAAGAAGAATAATGCAGAGCAAGTTTTCCTTCATCAGTGGTTCCACTAGTATAGTTTTGAAGAAGAAAAGGAGGAAGAGAAAGTCATATAACCCATTAATTAAAATCAACAAACATTTGTTAAGTATCTATTATATCCATGGCTTATCACTCTAGAGAAATAGAGCCTTTCTTTAGGTCAAAATTAACCTTTGAGATTACATTTAGCCTCGTCTTTGATGGAAAATACTGAAGTGAATGAAGAATAGATTTTTTTTACAACTTGAGAAAAACATTACAATAATAATAGTTAACATTTATATAGCATCTACTATTTTCCAAACACTATGCTAAGCACTTTACAATTACTATCTCATTTGAACCTCAACAATAACCATTATTATGCTATTATGATCCCTATTTTAGAGATGAAGAAACTGAGGCTCATATAGTACAGTGCCTTCTTTGATATGGGCTTGCCATACTTGGTGATCCTGTCCCACTATCTTCTATATTTTATAATTGATATCAGAGTTCTTCAGAGAGATCTTCAGAATATCCCTGTGTCACTTCTTCTGACCTCAATGTGAGTACTTCCCTTGTGTAAGTTCTTCATAAAATAATCTTTTTGGCAAACACAAATTTGACATTTGAACAATGTGCCAGACCATCAGAGATGTATTCTCTGCAATAGAGTTTGAATACTTGACAATTGAGCTTGAGAAAAAAACCTCAGAGTCTGGTACCTTATGTTGCCAATTGATACAATTCAAATGGTATGGCATAGAAAGTACATCCTCTATGAAAGATCCTAAGGAGAACATAGAGAAGAATTTCATATGACCAAAAGATATATATGAGTGATGATCATCATCAATGAACATTAACAAGAATCTAAGTGCATTCATGATATGCCCTCCATGATATCCTGTCACTTCCCAACAAAGTCTTGAAATTTATCTAATAACACAAATGTGATTTAAAAGTTGCTTAGTTATTGTCCTTCATTCTCAAAGAGGATCAAAATGACATTATGTTAGAATTAAGGTAGTGTATCTGACAGTGGCTAATCAGACCAATGGGAGCTTGGAATGTATATCATAGATTGGACACAAATAGTCCTTGTGAACATTTGGGATGTATTTTCTAACTTTGTACATCTTATGTTTCTTCTGAGCTAATTAAATTTTGCTTTACTCATAGAGCACAGTACTTTCTCTGATCAGGGCATTCCATGCTGGGCAATCCTGTGCCAGTGTCTCACATGTATATAATCAATTTTAAAGTTCTTAAGAGAAACCTTGAAAGTGACCTTGTATTGTTTTTTCTTATCACCTTGTCAGCACTTGCCCTGTGTGAGTTCTCCATAAAGCAGTCTTTTTGGCAACACTTGAGCAATGTGGCCAGCCCAATGGAGTTGTGTTCTGTGCAGTAGAGTTTTAATGCTTTGCAGTTTAGTTAGTGTCTGGCATCTTCTCCTGCCAGGTGATCTTCAGCATCTTCCTAACACAATTCAAACAGAAGCAATTCAGTGGTTTTGGCAAGGCACTGGTATACTATCCAAGTTTCATGGGCAGACAACAATGAAGTCAGCACAAGGGCTTTGTAGAGCTTCAGCTTGGTAATTAGTTTAATAGGTCTTCTCTCACACTTTCATTCAGAGTTTTCCAAATACTGAACTAGCTCTGGCAATGTATGTGTTAACCTCATACCAATGTGTATTTCCCTGAAAAGTATACTGCCAAGGTAAGTGAACTTATCCACAGCATTCAAAACTTTCCCATTTGTTAGTAACCAATGATTCCACATATGGATGCTGTGATGTTGGCTGATGGAGCACCTGTTGTTTTCTTGTTAATTGCATGTTGTTAGGCCAAAATTTGCCTAAACAGCAGAACATCGATCCATAATTTGTTGCAGCTCAGCTTTGGAGACTGCATTGAGTGTACAATCATCTACAAGCAAAAATCATGCACCCAACCCTCCCTTCACTTTAGTTTTGGTTTGTAGACTTTTCAAGTTGAAGAATTTACCATCAATGTGGTAGCTGACTTGGATGCCATGTTTGTCCTCATTGAAGGAGTTTTCCAACATGACTAAAAACATCATGATACAAAGCATAGAAGCAAGCACACAACCTTGTTTCATTCCACTGGTGACTGGAAAAACTCTAGAGCATTGTCCATTGTCCAGATCCCAGGAAAATTGAAATACTATACTGATGAACTTCTATGGACAACCAAATTTTGACATAATTTTCCATAAGCCCTCATGACTGACAGTATCAAAGTCCTTGGTCAGATATGCAAATGCTATATGCAAACCTCTGT
Source organism: Myrmecobius fasciatus (assembly GCA_023553655.1). NCBI lineage: Eukaryota > Metazoa > Chordata > Mammalia > Dasyuromorphia > Myrmecobiidae > Myrmecobius > Myrmecobius fasciatus. Next base: position 8,746 of record JAJPUD010010927.1, on the reverse strand, counting down.
TCTGCTTTGGTCATTTCTCCTGGAGTTGTTAGGCAGCAAGTATCATGTTGACTTCCTCAGCCCCTTAGGAAGCCTTGTAGCTCTCAGGTAGATGATCTTCAACAGTTACAAGTCCATAAAAAGATAATGTGTGGAGAAGCCAGACTAAATGAAGCCTGCCTTTAAAAAGTGAAGAGAGAAACTTGAAAAGTCTGTTTGTGGATTTCAAAGTTCAATTGCTTATAAAACACTAATCATATTATTTTTTTACAGAGTTGTGCTTAATGATGAACACAGTTATTTTTATAGTGATGCAGTGAAAATAATCATTAATCTAATGAAAATTTTAACAGAATATTACCATAACTGACAGTGAAAAACAAAGTGTGTGTGTGTAGTAGCAGTAGTAGTAGTACTTGTATAAATACACCATAAGAAACCTATGGTCAAAATAGAAGAGAAATTACAGAATTTTTAAGCTGTAAAATTCATAGGTATTTGTAGCTGAGATATTATTGGAGCTCATAGCAGAAGTACTTTTAATTGGCTTCTCACTATACAATAGTTGTTTGGGCACATTTCTAGATTTCTAGTTGTTTTTAAGAGAGAGAAAGGAGGCTAAATTTTATTAAATAATGAAGATCTTCATACTTTGACATCTCTCTACTTATTTGCTCTTCTCTTGTGGGGGTACAATCTGAATCTTGGCCTCAAGATCTCATGGGTCTCTATGTGGGAAAATATATAACAATGCAATATTTTATTTTCCGTTTTATTAATACATTTTTATGGCAGTCATGTCCCAATTGCCCACCCAACATTGTATCTTTCCATATCATTATAACAACAACAACAATATCACAACTAATAGTAAGAAAGCTAAACAAAGTCATATGATTCAGTGGCCACAACTGACAGAGCTTCCAGTAGTCCACACCTGCAACATTCCAAGAGGATGAAAGTATTTCCCAACTTTTATAATCCAGAATTGATATAATTGGTCATTTCAATATATAGCCAATCATTCTCTGATCTCAGGGTTTGTTGGTTTGTTTGTTTTTGTTTTAGGTACTACAAAAATAACTACAAGTTTCTCCATTTGATATACATGGAACTTTTCTATCATTAATCTCCTTGGAATTATATGTAATGTATAGTAACAGAATTTCTGGGGAAAATATTTCTTTTTAAAAAAGGTAGCAAATTTCTTATATATATTTCAGTTGTCTTTAGTGATTGAGCCAATCCACAACTTCTCCAATATTGTAGTAATATCCCTAATTTTCCACAATCCCTTTAACATTAACTATTTTTCATCTTTTATCATCTTTGCTAGTTTGATGGGTTAAGGGAACATGCAACCTCAGTTTAAAAATAATTTATATTTCTCATATTAATGATTGGATGCACTTTTACACAGCCCACATTTCTTACTTTGAAAACTTTCTGTTTATATACTTTGTCTGTTGTCATAATTATTGAGTCAATTTTATAAATTTGTCAATGGTTTTTAAATTGTGAATATCAGATTTTTACTGGAGATGCTTGATATAAAACTCATTCCCCAGTCTGTAGTTTCTCATTTTATTTTAGCTATACTAATTTTAACAAAAGTATTTGAACTTCATGCAATTTAAATGATCTATTTTGCCTTTTGTAATCACTGATTTTTCTTTTGTTATCATCAAAATTTCTCCGAATTGTCCATATGAAAGACATTTCTTTCCTCATATTTTCTTTCCTGTGATGTGTTTTTTTTTAGATTTACATTGTTTATCTATTTGGAATATATTGGAGTATATGATAGAGCAACTTGATGGTACAGTAGGTAGAGCACTGACCCAGGAGTCAGGAGGACCTGAGTTTAAGTGTGACCTCAAACACTTAGTAATTGTGAATCTGGGAAAATCACTTAATTCTGCTTACCTTTGTTCTTAATCTGCAAAATAAACTGGAGAAGGAAATGGCAAACTACTCTAGTATCTTTGCCAAGAAAACCCCAAATGGGATCATGGAGAAGTGAACATAACTCAATAAAAAGGTTTTTCAGGAGTCCTCTGCTCCTGCTGGTCATCTCTGATGATTCTTGAACATTACCAGCTTCATTGCTTCTTTCAATAATGACTTTATTGGCTGCTCCTCTTTCTTGTTAGCGATGCTTGGATTTTTGATTGTATTATAATGGAAGTATACTTGTACTTTCTCATTGGATTTTTTAGGCTTTATTTGGTCTAATGTGACTTTCACATATGTGGGAACTGAGCACTTTGCTTTCCATTCAGATAGTCATTTTGGTCAAAATCCAGCAATTTATTTTGAAGGTGCATTTATGATCTATAAATAATGATTTCATGCCTCTTTAGATCACTTGTTAAAATTAATATATAGATATTTCATTGACTCCCAGACTTTTAAAGCATGACTTTCTAACATTTCTGGACTAAATGTTTGCCCAATTTTTTTTATATATAGGGAATTCTCCCCCTCCCATAGTAGCACAGTGCTTCACACTAAATAATCACTTAATAGGTAATTTTTGATTCACTCACTTATTAATTCATTCAAACATTGAAACTGTGGAGAATGGGTTCAAGTCATGTGTTTCAAATCAGCTACATTGTTGAATACTGATTGAGCTCAAATGTTATTTTTAAGTCACCCTTAATAATATCTTAGAGATCACAAAGGATTAGAAAGTTACACAAGATCAGAGAAGGACTAGCACTGAATCCTTGCTTCATTTTACTTGACAAGTAGTTGTCTAGTTATTGATTAAAGTTCTCTGTTATGAACTTGGATTATATATATTTGTTTACATATAAATGTATATATAATATATGTGTATATGTATATACACATAATATACATGCATGAGATATAGATATACATATTTATGCATGTGGGCATACACATATTATATATATAATATCTAAATAGAAATAGATATATCTATCTAAATAAAGATAGATATATAAAATAGGATAATTTTTTGTAATTTTTATTACAATTTTGATTTTAAGGTCATGTGTCAGTTTAGAATTAGGAATACTTTTATATAGATATGGATATTTAATTAATATCCATTTCCAATAGATAAGAGGTTAAAGGATTTGAATACATAGTTCTCAAAAGAAGAAATGAAAAGTATGCACAGATAAATGAAAAAAATTTTCTTCATATCAGTAAGAGAAATTTGAATCAAAATAACCCTGAGGTTTCCATCACATATATTGCAAATGAGCAAAAATTACCCAAAATGACAACAGTCAATGCTGGAAAGATTGTACAATGATAAGCACATTGTTGGAGGAACTGTGAAATGGTACTTTCATTTTGGAAGTCAATTTGGAATTATACAAATAAGGTGACTACAGAGACTCTTTTACTGGGCTTATACCCCAAGGAAGATATCAGGAAGAAAGTGTGAAAGAATGAGAAAGAGGGCTGCACTGGAAGAAAGGGGAAAGGAGTGTTAGAATGCAGAAAATTTTCTCACATAAAAGAGACATATAAGGATGAACTTTTATGGAGAAGGGTAAAATGGGGATGTATGTATATATATATATATACATATATATACATATATACATTAATAATGTTAATAGATAAATATTATTTAATATGTTTGCAAACTACATATATATATACATATATGCAGTAATTCCCTGGGCTACTATTCATATTTGTGGTATTTGTGTACCAAAAAATGAAATTAGTTTAGTTTGACAACCTGTTATTTTTTGTGTTTTTTTTTACATTATAATTGTCCTTTTTGTTTACTACTTCTTTTTCTAGATATATACTTACCATGTCTTTAACAATGCATTCTAAAATTTTCCCAGAAATCAAATTAAAATTCATTATCTTGCTTTTGCAGACTTCATTCTCTTCTTTTTTTGAAAATTAAGAAAACATTGATCTTTACATTTCTCATTTATCTTTCATTTAACCATTAAGATGACTGAGCAATCATTTATTCCACTTCTTTTGGTATCTAATAATATAATGTATTTGTACCAGATGTCTTGATGTCATCAAGGGCAGCTAGGTATTTTTAACTATTTCTACTTCTCTTGGTTTCACTAGCCATTTTGTTGTGTTGTTTCTAGTCCAAAGATCAAGTGCATGGTTTGGGTTTTAATTATAAGTTTTTAGGGAATTCCAAGAATTCACCATAATAGTAATTATGTTCAAGAGACAAAGCAAACTCAGCTGTCTCCATAGGCCAAAATAACAAGAAGTCTAGCCATTTAACAGGAATTAACAGAAAGCACTTATTACTATTACTCCTTTTATTCTTCAGGCTCTGGGGTATTTGACACAATCTGAACCAGTGGCTTATGCTCTAACATTGACTAAGAAATTTCTTTACTGATACTGAAATTTCTGTCATCCTATCCTTTCTCTGTACTCACTCCAGTATTTTGTTCCAACAAATAACAGATCTCAATTATGTCCACATCTGTCAACTTGTGGGAAAAGAAAAGATATAAGAAGGCAAGGGATTGTTCTGTCTCAAGAATACAATAGCATTCTTCACAGTAGAAGAAATTGAAATGAAGTATCAGCATGCACATGGAGCTTCACCAGCCATGAAAAAAAAAAGGATTCACGTTTATGTGGAAACAAGATTATTTCCCCAGAGTGTTGAGGCCATAGGGGAGAGGAAGTTGAGACAGATTTGAAATACATTCTTCTGAAATTTGTCAACAAAAGTGAAAGAATAAGAAATTGAGAAAAGAGGAATACAAGAAAAAGAGAGAAAACTTGTCAAAGATTTAAGGAGAAATAAAATTGAATTGAAAAGCTAGAACATAAACAGTTAGATCAACGGAAAATATTAAAACAAAAAGGACTGTGACCATAAGATATCCAATGAATTTTGATGCCATAGGGGAAGAACCCTTGCTAGACTCCAATAAACCAATGTCTAGGCTATAACAGGGAATATCTGGAGATAAAAACCCTAGATAGAATCAATAGCTAGTACTATTTGGACATATGGGTTTAGTGGATATATGGTGTTCCAGTCTTTCAATCTGGACTGAACTTAACTCTCAAGCATAAACTATGAGTTTCTGGGCCATCCCATACAGAAATCATCAATCTAAAGTTTCTTAAGAAAATAGTTATTTTTTAAAAGTTTCACTGCTTGTCTTATATTAGGAACTCTTTACAATCATGTAAATAACAGGTAAATAACGTAGATTTATACTATTAGGTATAAACTAATGATAAATGTTGTTATGATTCGCTGTTTAATTTAGTGAAAAATCTAATAAACATACATTTTAATAAAATGATTTATAACAATATGATTAATAGGAAATTAAATTTAACAGTTCTTTACTGTGCTAAATTTTAATTAGGAAAGCTATTAAAATGTTTTTCAAGCAGAACAAAAAATTCCCTAGTGATATTATGTTGTCTGGAGAAAGTAATTTTCTTTGTTCTGCAAGTTTGTTTTCCTTTAACCATTTTTCATAAAATAAGGAATTTTGACTGTGATACCTAAGTAAAAAACCATGTCTTCTTAAACAAATGTTTGACCCACATAATTTAATCAATTCTTCACAATGTTAGTATTCTAAGTTAACAATTGTTTTTGCTATTTAAAAATGTGAAAAAAAATGTGTTTTCCCTTTCATTCTAGATTCTCCACTGCATTTTTTTAAAAAGGAAATCATTTACACAATGTAGGGGGAAAAGTGGTAATTCATTTAATGAATTATTCTGTGTTGAGGAGGCTAAAGCTGATGAAGCTCTTTTCAAAGTCTTTTCTCTATAGCAATTGCTCTATAAATAATTATATGACAATTTGTGGAACTATAAGGCATGGCACCTTATAAGTAAAGTAAAGCAAGTAGATAATTAAAAATAATGTTGCTGTTAAATAGAAAGAATTCTGATGGCTGAATTCTCTTTTGTAAGACTGGTCTTTTTGTTATTTGCAATTGCTTGTAAGTAGAAAGGCAGTAATTTTTTTAACTTTCAGTGACAGAAAAAGAACAATTTGGACTTAAATACCAACCATAAGTTGGAATAAGATAAGGGGGGTAATGCATCTTTTTAAAATATGGTGTGTGTGTGTGTGTGTGTGTGAGAGAGAGAGAGAGAGAGAGAGAGAGAGAGAGAAAGAGAAAGAGAGAGAGAGAGAGAATGAGTGTGTGTGTGTGTGTGTGTGTGTGTGTATTTTTCCCAAGATACCAATAGAATATCATTTTCTTCTTGCATTTGGGGTTTATTTCTTGAAACTTTTTTTTTCTGGGGACAATATTCAGCTTTCACATTTCCTATTACATAGTTGTTATTAATGTTAGAAATCTGGTTTGTAAGGAGTACTTGGATTTCTTGTTTAATAGGAATAAATTGCTAACTAAAAATTTGCTGTCCTATATGAACAATGATACATTTATCTACAAATATATGTGTGTGTGTGTATAATATGCATGTATATATATTGATTGTTATTTAAAAAGTCATTTCTTCAAAACAACCCTGTGAGGAAAGTAGTTCAAGAAATATAATTCCTATTTTACAGATAGTAAAATTGATTTGTAGAAGGAAGGCTGCACATAGATACCTTTCAAATAAGTACAGTATTGATGAAATTTGCTCAACATTAGGAGACATGCAGTTATATTTGTTCCTCATTTTAATATATTTTAAACATTAGAGATCTTAATATTAATGGAATAACATGGGAGATTTGATAATATTTTTTAAAAAGTTCATGTTCACTTTTTATTCTGTATAATTTATACAAACCTGCAGTATGATTCCAAGTCTCAAACTAGAAACTGAACTTTTCCTATGGAATTGTAAACACCAAAATCCATATTTGAGATTGTCCATTTTGTTCAGTCCTTCAAAAACCGGCCCTATTTATGTTACATATAGCATTTTAATTGATTTTCTTTTCTGTCAGTGAAAGGAGAAATTTTTTTGCTTAATGAAACAAGATAGTGGATTTTAGGTGTACTTGTAATTATTTGCCTAAGAAAGGGGCATAAGTCAGCACACAAATTTTTAAAAGTAATAAGCATAATGGCACCGAACCAAAGAGAAATGATAAGAAACGGTAAAAACAAATGTTTTGGTTTTAAAGGTTTTTAAAAATGTTATGTTGTAAAAATGAATGAATGAATGAATGAAAAAGCATTTATTAAGTGCTTGTTCAATGCTAAATATTATAGATACAAAAACAGAAAGCAAGGACCATCTTCTGTCACCAAAGAGCTTATGTTCCAACTGGAGAGAAAACACAAATAAAGAAATGGCGGCCAGAATAGTGCATTGTGATTAGGAAAGTTACAGAGATGGTAGATTGGAGCAGATTGACCTACCCCCTCTAATTGCCAAAACAGGCTTGATTAGATTATGAGAATGGAAGATAAGGGAGTGATTGGAGGGTAGCCATGCAATTGCCAGGCAATTCAGTGAATTGAATGGTGTAACTCATTTGCTGATCAGGTTAATAAGACTCAAAGGCTAGAGATTCCTGGCATAAAAGGGTTAAATTGTCAAACCTCCATCAAAGAATTATGTTCACATTTCTTTGAATAAGTAATTTATTAGTTCTAGATTAAGAAAACTTAAATTCTATTTATGATATTATCTTTGTGATCTTTAGCTCTTTGGGACTCTGTTCTTCTGTAAAATAAGGAATTTGGGCTAGATGGCTCCTTGAGTTATGACCCATTCATCCTTTATTGTGTTTTAAATTTGTATATTCTTTCGGAGATAATGGCATATCTGAGGCTCAGAGGGTTCATTCTGACAGACTGTGTTTGCTAGAATTATGCCAGCATCAAGCAGACATACCAAAAATCAACTCAACTCACTACTCTATTAATTAAACAAATAAAAAGAAACCTAAATACTCTTAAATTTTTTGTCATTCTGAAGAGAAATGTTGTTATAAAAGCAAGTTCAGGAATCTCTTGGCACCACTGGCTCAAAGGATCTTTGAATTTTAAAATCTAGGCATGAAGTCTTGGAGTCATTTTGTGAAAACTGAATATTATACGTTTGAAGAATTTGGGAATCACTCTTTGCTCATTCTTCTTTTTTCCCCTATATTTTCAGAGTGCCTAGCTGTCTTCTATAAACTCCCACTGTGCTGAATTTCTTTGACACTTTTAAGACTGGTTTCCATTGCTGAAAGAGTTTGCTTTTCCTTTCAAAAAAAAAATAACATCAGCTCTGACAAAGGATAACTGCTGTATTGGGCAGGGAACAGAAACTGTGTTTGCAGAGGTGAAGATTGAGCATAGAGATTAAAAGCTTTATAGCCACAACATCCAGTTGGGGCCAAGAGAATTCTACCTATTTGTCCTTGTCAATTACATCTACAAGATGTTATAATTATTTATAACTTATAATTAATAGTAATTAAGTGATGACAGATAGAAGAAAAAAGAGATTTTGCAAGATGATGAATCTGGGAAAAAAAAAAAAAAACTTCATGATCACTGTTTTAGAATTTTTTCACTGACCGGTTCTTTAAGGTAGAAGTTCTCCATCTTTTATTACGTGATTCACTCTTTTGCCTATATATAGAGAAGCCTATGATCCCCTTTTAAAAGTATTGGTTTTAAAGGCATAAAATAAAGTACATACGATTACAAACAACAACAACAAACCCAATCATGCTGAAATAGCTGTCAAAATATTTTTTTTTAATAAAGCTTTTTATTTGCAAAACATATGAGTGACCTTTGCAAAAAAACTTTTTTTTCCCAAGCTTTTCCTGGGGGGGGGGGGG
>JAJPUD010010926.1:44075-57986 GCA_023553655.1 Myrmecobius fasciatus | reverse complement strand
AGAGAGAGAGAGAGAGAGAGAGAGAGAGAGAGAGAGAGAGAGAGAGAAGAGACAGAGAGTTATTCTATCATTCATAAACCCTTTTTTCCTCAAGACCCCTAACTCTAACACCTCCTGGTATGAAGGAGGGAATGGAGAACTGGTAGAAAAATTCTCTTGTGGGAGGCACAAGATTCTTGGCTTCATATTTGTGTGACCTTGAACAAGTCACTTAACCCCTCTAGTAATGGATTTCTTTAATTATGAAAAAAAATTGAACTAAAAGATATTTACATGCTTCACAATGCTAAATCCGATGATACTTATTTGACATGCTGAATGGAATTTTGGTAACACTAATATTTATTTTGGAACAAATCAATAAACCTAATTAAGTTTAAAGCTTGCCTCCTTTACTATGAGTATTGACAGATATTCAGCTTTCTCACTGGGAAATACGATTACTTATATTAGCATCAAGATTGCAGTACAAGTGTTTTAAGCTATGTATGAAAACACATTATGAACATGCTCAAAGCAAAATGGCATAATAGAAAGGACAATCAATTTGGAATCAGAGGAGCTGGGTTCAAATCCCAATCTCTGTAAACATGAGCAAATTTCTTTGCTTTACTGGGTTTCAGTTTCTAGCTTTTTTTAATTAATGGCCTGGACTAAGTGATCTCTAGCATTCCTTCTACCTCTAAATCCTATGAAAACCTTTATAAGTATTTATAAACCAACAAAGAATAGTTCAATTTTGAACCATGAATCTCATGAAAGTAGAACTCCTAAGGATATTGAATGGACAAAGTTTGCTTAACCTAGTTACTGCTCCTCAATATATTTTAAAGTGGTGAAATTTTTGTAAATTGTCTATATTATTTTTAATTGATTTAAAAGATCAAGGGTAGTTGTAATGGATGATAAAATGATTTATGTATATTTGGAGAGAGAGAAGGGACAAAAACATGTATATGTAATAAAACTCTGCATATATCTTTGAATTTTGGCACTGATAAAATGTGTGATTGTATCATATTCCTTTAAATTCCCTGGCTTTTTATCTAACATTTTAAGAAGTTTGAGCTCTCAGAAAGAATGGCACTTGAAAACATAAGGCTTTTTCATTAGCATTATTATTAGTGTTAATAACAACAATAATTACAGTATTTTTCACTTGACTGAATTTCCCTACTGAGAAGTTCAAAGCCTATTAGTGGCAAGTTGGTAAAATTGGGCCAGTTTGTCATGTGTTTCTGTCCTAAACACAGCTCTCCTAACTAATGCTTTCAATATATGGAACAAATCTCCAACAACCTATAAAGATTGTAGCCAAACCAAAGATCTCTTGCCAATCATTCAAAATAGTTCGTCAGCTGGGTCCAGAGCTGGAACCAATGAAAGGTGATGAGACATATATAGAAATTTTGTTTACTGACAGCACTGGCATTCCTTCAGCAGTTATTAAAAAAACAAATTTAGCACCTGGTTATCAAGAATAGTTAAAATGGGAAGCTACCAGATTGCATGCTTCCTTCTCATCCACTCTCCCCCACTTTAGCTATTGCACCCAGGTGAGCTCTTCCCTGGTTAGGCCCCTCTCTGGGTCTCTCTTAAAGATGTTGCCTTACCTGAAATAGCTTTTCATTATAGATGGCTCACTCTCCTCAAAGGACCTTGACTCCTAAGGTGCAAGTGTTTTTTCTTTCCTCATCACTCTCAACACATTCAACTGAATTTGACCTAATAGATTTGATTTGAGGGTGCTTTGTGTACCCTACATTGCAGCAAAATTGGCTTACTTGCTATTATCCCTAAAGTCCATTGCATTTCCACCTCCATCTCATACTGAATGCTGTCCACTATGCCTGTAACTCACTCTCTTTCAGAATCTCTACTTCTTTTTAAAACTTATGCCGGACCCAGTTCAAACTAGCTTGAGCATCAACTGGGTGGAGGGATGATTATTTTGTTAATTGTCTACACTTAAGAAAGTGAGAGAGAAAATTTTATTAGTGCAGATTAAGCTTAAAGGCACATGTGTCATGTGAACATTTTTTGGAAAGCTAGTTGGTTGTTAAACATTTGCCAATACTGCTGACCTTTTCTGCGTTCTCTTGTCGAATTACTACTCCTCAGAAGTGACTTTGTATTTATTTTAAATATATTTTGTATTTTTGCATCATTTGAATTCACATTGCTCCATCATCCCCAGTGGAATTATGTTCCATAAAGGCAAGCTTTATTTTGTTCTTGTATCTCCTACTAGTGATCTTGAGATACTAGAGATACTAGTTCCATCTCCTACTACTAGTACAGTACCTTCCTCATAATATGCTCATTAATTCTTGTCTGCTTCTTCTAATTTAATTTGGGGATGATTGTTCAGGTGCCAAAATGCTTCATCACAGTTTAGAATGGGACTTTTTATTTTTTCCTTGTAGTTAACTTATTATTCCATAGCACATCTTCCTACTTCTCATATGTCCCTGTATGTTCCTACTTCCACCAATGCTAATACCAGGCCCCTTTGTAACTCAGTAAATGGTCCTCAAGAGTAATTTGTTATTCTGAATTAGAACTATGGTTCTAGTTGTTTATGGACCCCTAGGTTTAAAAAAAAAAGGCTCCTTGTCCCTAGAAACCAGCAACTATTTTATAATTTTTGGTCTGAGAGAGTCACCTGGGTCACTGAGAGCTTGTGACTTTGCCAGAGATTCTTTGCCAGTATATATGTGACAGATAAATTTTGAATACACATCATCCTCACTTCAGCTTTCTAACTTCTCTACCCTGTTGCTGTAGCTGAAAAATTCATCACTGAAGCCCTCTCTGGTGATAAGCTTCTTTCTTTTCCCTGAGCTAGGCAATGTAGGCCACAATCTGGCCCATTCTTAAAACTTTTCTAGCTTAAGAACACCTCTCAAACCTGGTGTACTCTGCTTGCATAAACTCGCACTTCACCCCATGACTAGTTATTGAAAGAGGTCTTTCAATAACACTTTCTGTTTAAAACTTCTTCTTGCCTCATACTCTTTTGCTTCTGAAGGGAATATCTTAAGGGTAGAGAAGCTCATCTATGTTTAAGGTTGTCATTGTGTGACTCAAATGGAGGCAGAATAGACATGTCTAGCCTTCTCCATCCCTTTCTCCATGGGTTTTCATTATTGCTGGGAGGGGAGGCTGGATGTTGAGGCTGGAGGCTGGAGGCTTTCCTTAGAGGCAGGGGTAGAATATTAGAAGTATATCTCTTGCCCCTTAAATATTTTTAGTTTAGGAGATATTATCAGATTCAATCTAACTTTTGATTGCTTTTATTATTATTATTGGGGGTTAGGGGACACCAAGCTCTATATGCAAGATGACCCCTTTCCTATTAAATATGAATTCCACAATAAACACAGTGAATAGCAAAGAAACTCATTTATCCAAATCATAGCAAAAGAGAAATCAGAGAAAATATAGATAGGAGAATATATACCAGATGTTACAGAATGATGGAACCAACCTTTTGGGAGCAAGATCACTTAGCTAAACCAAGAGAGAATCCATGATATTACCCAAGAGAAAACTCTGCATTCTCTAGAGTAGCAAAGCTAGGGATAAAGATATTTTGGAGATTGCTGGCTCCTTTCATGTTTTCCCAGATCCTTTCTTCTTCACCAACTCCAAGTAGAGTTGATCTCTTCTATCTTCCCTCTTACACCTGGAAGCCAGATGTTCTTGAAGTCCTAAAGAGGACAGAAGACAACTAGAATTCTCCTTCTCTCTGGTCAACTCCTTACTGCCCCTCATGAAGAGCAAGGTTATCCATATCCATATCCATATCCATATCCACATCTACCACTGAGGAGAGAGTCCCATACAAATGGGCTTGGGAATAGGAATAATATTATCTCGGGCAACTCTCTGTCTTCTGCCAGCTAATCCAGGTCTGTCTCTTTCTGTCCCCTTTGAGATGGAGACTTAGAGAGATTTATCTTTTTTCCTCACCTGTTTTACCTAACTTTTTATTTCATGGCTTGCAAAAAACTTCCAATACTTTAGTAAATGTGAGATCTTGTTGATATGGATTCATTTTTCAGTCATGGAGATATATTCTTTATCATCCTGTGGATCTCATATTCATTTCCTCTGATATATACTAAAGTAGGGGGTCTACTCTTTGTTTAGGGCTCAGGTATTAGTTCAATATATGGTCTATCCATTTTTTGACCTTGCTCCATGAATGACATACTCATTTTCTGGTCCTACTTGTCTTTGCTGACATCATTGTATAGCTTTTTTTTTTTTTTCCATAATGCAGCTTTTAGTTCTCTCCATTGTCCTTTGAGTGACCCACAACTTTGATTTGCTGGAGGTTGTGATAATCCATGATTCATAGCCATAAAACACATAAAGGAATATGCACATGTGTCTCTGATCTTATCACAGTGAACAAACTCCTGATTGAATTATCTGCACAGACACAACCTTTGTATAACTCATTAGATAAGTCTTGCTCAGTTCTTTGAGTTTAAGTGACTTTTTCAGTCACACAGCTAGTGTCAGAAATAGGATATCAACAAAGATTTTCCTGATTCTAAGCACAACGATCTTTCCCCTATGTTATAAGGTGTTAAAAGGGCAAATGTTTGTTTCAGGGCACTCACATATTCAACTGGCTGTGTCACTGTCTCAATGACTTGTATAGAATAAATACTAAGTAAATATTTATTGATTTAAAACTGTTATTTGAATTCTTCAGTATCTATCCAGTATCACCCAACATTCATTATAACTCAAGGAGTGGGGCTTAATTTTTTCCTACTTTTTGTTGTAGTGGCTTGTTATTAGAATATCAGTTGCTGAGATGTAAATAATTATTTCTAAGCATACTTGAAATTTTTTTCTCCCCCCCTTCCTTTTTTTAATAGTTTAAACTTTCTACCTCCTTTTCTCATGGTTGCTTTCACTCCTCTATCACCCTTGGATTCCTGATTGACTTAGATTAATAGTTTGGAGACAGGAGGGGTCCTAGTACTTTGTGCTATATGGGAATTTAGAAATCATCTACTCTCCTCCTTAGACAAAGGAGGGAGCAAAATAAGAGAACTAAAATGGTTTCCCAAGATTACAAATAATTACTGATGAAACCATTACCCAAACTCAGGCCTAATGGCTCCTAGACTCCTAATCTAGTCCTCTTTTCTCTGAATGCTCCTAATTCTAGACTTACTTGAGCCAGTGATACTCTATTCTTCCACTCTTGGTACTGGTACACCATCTTCTCCTTCCTTCCTATCCTAGGGTGAATAGAATATCAGACTAAATCTGATGGCCTTAATTGTCAAGACAAGGAAGGACCCAGATATTATACCAGGAGAATAGAATCTTAAAAACATTTTTGGTCTAGTTCATTATCTTTTGATGACTTTCTTTGTGAGCTCTTCCCCAAATGCTCCCATTTCTCATTTCTTTGTTTCTTTGAGTTACTGCTAAATACAAAACTTTCTGTCACTGCTCCTGAAAACCAACTCCAATAATAAATTGTACTACGTGTTTATTTTCTCCTAGTGCCACCTCCAGGAGAACATTACTCTCAGCATCCTAGAACCTAATCTCTTCAAACTTAGAATCAGAGAGCCCAAGTTTAATGAAGGACTGACTATGCTACTTATACCCTTCAAGAGCTTGGATCAATCACTTCCTCTCCTGGATTCTCCAATTCTTCCTATAGAAAATGAAGGGATTGTGTTAGATGTTCTCAATACTTTCTTCTAGTCTTTAACCCAATAATTCCATAAATTTAGAATCAGAAGTAAATTAGAGGGCATCTAATGTAGCCTGTATCTTAACAGGAGCCTTAAGGTTCTTTCTGTCACTCAATCCTCTGGGTTCAAGGATTTCTTCTTAGGAATCCCAAACAAGTATGCTTTCTGATATTTGGAAAAATAAATATAATAAAAGCCCTCACTATAAAGCACAGGCAGTCAGTCTTTTCTCTTGCCATCTTTTGCCTTTCATACAATATCCACCGATCTTCATTAGAACCATGCTAAACTCATAGATATCTCAGGAAGTTTAATGACCGGAGGAGAACATTAGAAACAAAATCAGCTCAAAAGGCAGAAGAGAAAGACGAGTCCCAGGAGACATCACAGAGAGGTCTTATTCTTGTTACAACAAGAAGCAAGAGAGAACAACAAGGAACATGTTACAAACAAGAACATGTGTATGCATTTATTAACATTTCCAACGTGGATTTAATTTTCAGCAGGCATTCCCACCTACACAGAGCCTGATGTGTTTCATCTCACCTCTCGTTAAGTTGCTCAGGAGCCATCTTTTTAACAGGTCCTCTGGGGGGAATTTCAAACAGATTCCATAATCTCCCTAATAAATGGCTCTTTTGCAAAATGCTATTTATGTTGTTCTACCAGTGGCCTTATTTGTACTGTTAACCCATTCCCTCCAAAAGTGTGTGAATGGTGTGTCAAGGCACTTCACCACAGGGACCATGGATCCCCTCTTCCCTCCATCTTCCTCCTTGTCCCTTCAGGCTCATACAGCTGGTAACCAGGACTTTATATAAAATTTAAACAATTTGTAATTTTATCAATATGCATCTTCATTGCATTATTGGAAATCCAAAACATAAGATGTTTTCATGAGTTGTGGTAGATTTGTTATTTAGTGAGTAGCTTAGTGATGAACTCAAATACTTTTTAAAAAAAAAAAAGGGGGGGGAAAGATTTGTATGCTTAAGAAAGTAAGTTTCATTTGGACTAGTAGTTTCCAAGGGGAAGGCTGAACCTGACCCTAAAATGCTTACTGAATTAAGAGATACATATCAAACCTAAGGGGATTATGGTTTGGTCATTTGGAGATTGGAAGGTGAATTGCATCTCATTCTTTCCCCTGTCATAGCTAGGGCTGGACTTGTCTAAATCACGACTTTATCACTCTTTTAAACACTTTTCCACTCTACACCCTTTCTTTTAGGGCTACTCAGAGCATATGTCCTCTAGAGTACTTTAAATCTAATCCTACCCAGCCAAGCTCAGCAGATGTAGAAGCAAAATTCATTGTGCTCCCCACAACGTCCTCCTGCTCACAACCTCTACACATTTGCATTTCCTTGCAGTTGAAGTAGGTGTTCTTTAGATATAATCTGTTTTCTGCTGCAATAGCCAATGAGTAAGACCTATTCTGTCACTGTCTGTGTGTGTGTGTGTGTGTGTGTGTGTGTGTGTCCCTGTGTCTTTTTCCTTTGTCTTTCTCTCCTTGACATTTCTCTCTCTCTGTCTCCTCATTTTTTGGTGGGAAAAATTGAGTTACCACAGAATAAGCAGACATGAATCCATTATCATTGTGTTATCTTTCCCCTAAAACTTGCTCATCTCCCAAACTTCCCTATTTCTGTTAAGGGTATCACCATTCTTCCAGTCACTCAGGTTTGCTACCTTGGCATTCTGTTTGACATTTTCCCTCATCCCATATATTCAATTAATTGCCGTACCTTGTCATTCCTAATTCTATTACCTCTTTCTCTCTTCCTGCCTCTCTTCCTCTGTCTTGCTGTGTCTCTCCATTCATCTTCTTTCTCTCCTTCTCAATCTCTCTCTGTCTGAATCTGACTCTGTCTCTCTGTCTGTCTTGCCCCCCCTTTCACTGTGTGTCTCTCTTATCTCCTTACTCTTATCCCCTCTCTTTCCCTCCTTTTCCCTTCTCTTCCCCTTCTCCCTTTCTCTGCCTCCCTCCCTCTCTCTTTTTCTGTCTCTCTTTCCCTTCCCTCCCTCTCCCTCTCCTTTCTTCCCTCTTCTCTCTCCTCTCTCTCTTTCTCTCTCTCTTTCTCTCTGTCTCTTTCTCTCTCTCTCTCCCTCATCTCCTCTCATACACACACACACACACACACACACACACACACACACACACAATTTTATAGATGAGGAAATTGATTCCCAGAGTAAGGAAAAATGACTTGTCCAAGCTCACAAGCTCTGCTGGTGGCAGAATAGGAACTAAATCCAGTTCTCTTGACTCCCAGTTGTATGGTCTTCTATTTGGATTTTGTAATGTCTCTAATGTAATTGGCAATATGTATCCAGGTCAGCAGAGTTGTGCATAGTGCATTAGCAATGTAAGATACTCAATAAGTGGCTTGTGAGTCTTAGTACTTAAGGGGAAAAATGCATAGTTAGGGGAATGTTCTCCCATCCATCTTTTTAGAAGCTCTACTTTGCCGAATGCTTAAAGAAGGAAAATATATTGTTCCAGCATAATCACAGGAGAAATAAATTCTGTAGCAATCATGCTCTTTACTGCTTTTAGAACAGCAAAAAAAAGAAAAAAAAAACACAAAGAGGGAGGGGGAGAAGAAAGGAGAAGGAAGAAGAGAGATAGGGAGGGAAAGATAGAGACAGAGACAAAGACAGAGAAAGAGATTTTTTAAAAAATGTTATATTACTGTATCTACCATTAAATATCAATGTGATCTTACATATGCTATTTTGTTTTGTGAGACTAATTATCAACTGTAAAATTAGTGTTAGAATATGCTACTTAAGGTCTAGTATAAGTCTGGCAATGTTCAAATGTAATGGGTTCTAAATTCCCATTTAACTTTAACATATATTCTAAGGACTCTTCCAAATTCACAAGAATGGCATAAAGACTAGTATACTATAGTTACCATGATCTGAAGAGGAAAATTTTTGACTAAGTTAATGAATGATAAAGGTAAAAGAATAGTCTAAAAGTAAGAGGGGGAGGAAGAAGTATGCTGATTCCTGTGTATTACAGACCATAAATGCAAGTACATCCATTATTGGAAAAGATGTCTAGAGATGCAATGTTATCAGTGATGAGCTAAGCCTAAGTGATGGCTGAGATAGGGTATGTGAGAAGATGGATCAGAAGGAAAGGAATTCCAGAAGGCACAGTGGAAGAAAGTGGGACAAAGGGAAGAATTGAGGAAGACAGCAATGAGAGAACTGTAGGCAGAAGTTAGGGATAGTTTGCGATTATGTGGCTGATGATTGAGTGAGATAAGGATATAGAGAGAAACAGATCATCAGACTTTGTGGGACAATGATGACGACAGATGAGAGAATAACAAATAATACTTACAATGTAGAATGGGGAATTGTTGACAGACTGAAAATGTAATGCATGGAGGAACTGAGGCAGTATAGAGATCAGGGATTCTTAATAGTTTATTATTGATAGCAGTGGAGAGTTTGGACCCGCAGCCATATTAGCCAGCCATCTGGTTAGGACTTTTGTCTTAAAGTATCCAGCCCTTGAGTGAGGGGCTCCAAGGACTCTTATAGGGCTTCAGCACTCAGGGAAACAAAGGCAGAAGGAGGGGTTGGGCACTGGAAGGATAGAAGTTCCAGGAAAGGACCATAAATTCAGTTCTGACAGGTTGGGGGTATGGAGGAAGGATTATAAATTCTGATAAGGAGCTAGGAGACACTGAGTCTGAGACCAGAAAGATATGCCCAACATTGGAGATAAGCCATCTGGAGTTTTATGTCTCTTTGGAATGCTAGTAACAAGAACTCCACAGCCCCAATTATCTCAGGCCAGGAAGGAGGGATTGCCACCAGAGAGACTGAGGCACAATATAAGGAAAAGACTTATTCTGTAGGATTTCAGCACTCCACATGATTTCATCTCCAGGCATGTTGAACTTTAGATTTTCCTCCATCAAGGAAATACCTCACTGTCTATGAAGCAACCATAGGATAGTGTAAAAAACCCTAAGATCAGGTTTCAATCCCAGCCTTTCCACTTAATAGCTGGGTAGCCCTGGGCACTTTATGTTTCTTCTTTTGAACATTCATCTCTAAAATAACAACAGTGCCGTACTACTCATCTCTGCATAGTCTTCCTCACAGAGAGAGATAACATGTCATGATAGATAAAGAGCAAGACTTGGAGCCAGACTTGGAAATCTGCCTCTCTCCTCTATGTACTGTCTGTGTGATGCTGGGAAAGTCATCTAAATTCCCAGATTTCTGGGAAACAATGAAATACTATTATTTGAAGGCACTTTGCTACATTGTTAGAAAGAATTTCCTCATTTGAGAGTTCCCTCTACCAGTGAGATCATAGGAACAGATTCTATCATTGGGAATTTGGATGAAAGCACTTTGTAGAACTAAAAGCATTATATAGGTAGTTGTCACAAAAGTCTTAGTGTAAGTTTAAGCTTTAGATTAAAATGTTAAGTTTTAGCTTAAAATCTTTTGGAACAACCTGTATGAGTTATTTGTGTTGAAGTAAGATTCAATACTATTCACGTTGTAAGGTCTTCTGATTTAAATGTTTCCCTGATCTCCAATATTTCTCTCTGGTAGAGATGGTAGTTTAAAAAAAAAAATCAGATCTGTAACCGTGATTAAAAAAAAAAAAACCTGTTTAAAGAAAAAAATCCATTATCTTCACTCAAAAAAAGCAAAGCTAAGTCTACAGACAATATCTTCCTAAATAAATACACGAAATGTTCCTTCAGCTGCTGTTTCTGGCTGTTTTCAAATTACTCCAGCTCACTTTGCACTGACTATCAAATGGTCTATTCAAAGGTTTTCTGGTAATTAAACCCCTGGATCTAATGGAAAGAACAAGTTACTAATTATGTGTCCTTACATTCTTACGTCCCATACTTTTGAGGCCCAGTGTATTCCCACCTGTTCATGCTGGTAGTCATTGTGAGTCATGATAAGTATTTTATTCTATTTTTTTGATCCAACCATTCTTCCTACTCCAAGCCTCTGGACTCACATGAACCAGGTTAAATCCTGGAGACTGAATTCTAAAAGCTTCATTACCTCTTTACTCTACTGCCCTCACCTGCAGTTAATTTGGCTCTTGTCTGGTTCTCTCCAAATATGAGTAATATCCTCTCAGTTTCCATACAAACACTCAAAGTAGTATTGGATATGGATGGGTAAGTGATCTTTATTTAACTCTATAGAAAATGTAGACAATGGACTCATAACAATCCCTAAACACATAAAGAACTTGAATGGACCATCAGGTCCTCCCAGGAGGAAGTCAGACTTGGGGGGTACCCCTGAAGAAGCATTTAGACATTCAACCTAGGGGAGTGAGTGCTAAATAGCCCCTCCCAGACTCATGATTCCAGCCTGGGTTTTGAATAAGCTTTGATGCTGCTGGAGGAGCAGTCTCCTTCCCATGGTTCGTGCAGCTGTCTGAATGACTCAGTGACTATGTTGGATGCTCTTTGGAATGCTATCAGTGATTCTCTGCTTTCTCTAATGAGCACAAGGATTGGGAAATGCCATTTGTTTTTCTGGAAGATCTCACATACTGTGAAAGTCATGAAATTGGGGTTACTCGCAAGACAAACCCCAAAGCTAGGGCTGGCCAGGAATTTTTCTTCCATACTTAGAAGGAAATTTGTATTGTAAATTGAATGCTTCATTCAGAGTCGGAAAGAGCTAAGTTCAAATTCTGCTCAGATAGGTATTAGCCATGTCAGTTAAGCTCTTAGCCTAGGATTCTCCATCTGTACCAGGAATAATAATAGCATCAACTCCACAGGGCCGTTGTGAGGATTGGTGTTTATCCTTAGTTCTCAAGGACTGATGACGTCAGCAGGGTGATGTGTTTGACTTGCAAGTGAATTGAGTTTAAGTGAGAATTTTGCAGTCAGTAGCCTCAGCTCTCTCCTCCAGTCATCAGAATACAGATATAGGTCAAGACAACTGGCAACGACCCTGGATGAAATGGGAGATGTGTCAGTCTTTCCCAGGTCTTGATTGTCTGGGGCAACACCCCTTCAGCAATTTAGCCATAGGTTTTTTGCTTGTCCTTTCTGGAAGAGCACCAAGACACCAGAAAGACAATGCTATGACTTGCAAGGGAGTTGGATTTAAGTGAGGGAGGGTTGTGCAAAGTCACCAGTCTCTCTCTCTCCTTCTGAGCCATTTGAGGCCAGGGCAAGATCAGGATCAGACTAGGTGAGAATGGAGGCAAAAGATGGCCTGGTTTTGGCTTCACAGAAGAATTGGGCTTGGAGGGGAGTTTCTGGCTGGGACAAAAACAATTGCTATTTACCATTATTCTGAGTCATCAAAACAGAACCATAAACAAGAGAAGCTTGGATTGGAACCTATTATTGGCCAATTATTGAGAGCCAGCATGATTTGGGCTTAAAGACATCATCAAGAAGCTTTATTTCAATCATATTGGGCTTTATCAAAGCCTGCTCTGTCAGATCAATATTTCATGAAATCATAAATGAGAATAACGAGACAAAAGAATGAGTTATCCCATGTTCGATAACATGCAAAGAGCTTTATAAAACACAAAGCTCTATGTAAGTGCTTTGCTGTGATTATTATATTTCAGTACCAAACAACACAGTCAATTCAACTAGCTTATGCAGGCACTCACAGTAGCTGGGTTAGCTAAGCAGTGTCTGTGAACAAAGTGCTTAGACGAAGTGGGTACATGCATTCTTATTTTTCACAAAACAAAACAAACAAAAACTGTATTCATGCCTTGGTAGTTGTTGTTGTCTCTCGGGCTTGGAAAATCTAGTCTCTGGGTCTCTCCATTATAAGCAAATGCAGCTTGTTCCTAAGGCAGTTACTTGCATTTCCTAAAAGGAAGGGACTTGGAATGTACAGGTTTGGTCCCTAGCCCCAAACTGTCTGTCTTTTGGACAAGGGAAAGTGAAAAGGAAGTTTCCCCTCTACCCCTAGTGCTCGGCAGAAATGGAGCTGGTTTGATCACTCTTATAAACTAGTGATTATTAAAGTGGGATGCAGGAACCCCCAAGAGGTACATGGGATGATCCACTGGCATATGGGAAGAAAATATTAGAATGAGGAGGAGCAGTACCACTGTTCAAAGTACTTGTGGCCACTGCATGTCCAGCTGGTCTGCTGCTTCTTTCCCTGAGTGTGTCTCTTGGGGTTGGGAGAGACAGTCAGCCACATGTTTTCCTCTTCAGGCAGTAATTCATTCTGACTCTGTCCCTTCTCCTATTAACTTTACCTCACCAACAGTACACATCACAATAAATAGTCTGGGATAGCCAGTTTATTTATTTTTTGCTAGTATGATTAAATAAATTCTAAAATTATTTTTAAATATTGTTTTTATTCTTATCCTGTATTTATTTGTAATTTATATTTTATAATTTACATAAAATATTAACAGAATAATATATAAATAATTCATAAATATGTTTATCCATGTGAATACATATGTGTATATATACATAGGAAGAATATTAGATGCAAAAAAGGAAATAACCAAATAATCAGGTCTATAAGAAAATGAAAGAACAAGAGTATCTCAAAAAATGTAAATTTGAGAAACATTTTCAGCCAGAATGAAATTCTATACAAATATTATAAGGTCAAGTGACAGCAAATAAGGACTGATGATAGAGCAGGAGCTGAGACTGCAATTTACAGGAAACTTCCAGGTGAGGAAATTCCTTCTTTCAATGAAGGTCATTGCCATCTCTCCATCTTAGATGGTTGTCTAGAACAGAAGTGTCAAACTTGTGAAATAAGATTAAAAGATAATTGGTGGATGTTTAACAGAATAAATGAAAGTACAGCACTCTACAGATAATGTTAACTTGTGGTTTTCCAAATAAATAAGGAGCTCACAGGGATCTGTTGCTATTTGAGTTTGACACCATTGACCTAGAGTACTAAGGGAGTTCAGAGGCAGCAATGAAATCCAAATGATCCTCCTTTCTAGGCTGACTTTTTATGCACTGTGCCATCCTTCTACTGGAAGGTGTGTCAATTCTCCCTCTGGGATATCTGTATTGCATTCATCCCCATGATCCTGAAGGAGAATGTTATTTGTGGTAAAAAAAAAGAGAGAGAGAGAGAGAGAGAGAGAGAGAGAGAGAGAGAGAGAGAGAGAGAGAGAGAGAGAGAGAGAGAGAGA
>JAJPUD010010926.1:0-44065 GCA_023553655.1 Myrmecobius fasciatus | reverse complement strand
AGAGAGAGAGAGAGAGAGAGAGAGAGAGAGAGAGAGAGAGAGAGAGAAGAGAATATTAAAGGGACAGTGACTTTGCAGGGGCAGCTAGTGGGTAGTGCTGCCAAATATGAATTCAAGAAGATTGCTCTTTCTGAGTTCAAGTTCTGACTCAGATACTTAGTAGCTGGGTGATGCTAAACAAGTCATTTTAACCCAGTTTCCTCATCTGTAAAATGAACTAGAAAAGGAAATTGAAAACCACTCCAATATCTTTACCTGAAAAACTTCAAATAAAGTTATAAAGAATCAGGCAAAACTGAAAACCAACAACAACAAATAGAAGTATCCCTCACTTGTCCATATTTGATATTTTTCCTTGGGGCTATAAAACAGACCTTTTTAACTGGCAGTGTGTGACCTTGTTTTTTATTTGTTTGTTTTATTATTTTGTATTAATATTTTGATAACTGGATTTCAATATATTTGGTTTCCCTTGTAATACTTTGGATTTTATTACATGCCCATAAACTTCAGTAGATTGCCAAAGGGATTCATAATGCACATATTAAAAAAAAAGGTAAGAATGCCTGGCTTAGAAAATTCCTTGATTTAGGGAGCATGGTGCAAGTGAGGATTGGGGCACAGATATCTGCTGCTTATGTAGGTATCCATCGAGTGCATGCTGTGTCCTATTGTACTCCTTCAGGCTGCAGTTATTAAAAGACCTTGCCCAAAGTAGTACAGCTGAATGACACAGTTCTGAGACACAAGTCCTTTATGTATGGAAAAAGAGCATCGAGTTGAAGGGTCACCAATTGATCCAGATATCAGAGAATATGGTTTACATGCTGTTTGCCTCACATTTTTAATAAAGAAAGTGTTTTGTAAACCTTAAAACCTTAAAAAACCTTTTTATTTTTTATTTTTTTGCCTATGAGGACATGATGCTATTGGTAGTGAAGGATGCAGGGAGGACAGAGAAGCACTTAATTTGGAGATGAAAGATCTGGGTTTGAATCCAAAATGATATGAAGTATATTTGACTACTATTAAGGAGAAGAAAAAGAAACTACTGTATGTCAGTTTAATTTGATTGATTATAGGAATATTCAAAATCACAAGATTTAGGAAATGACATTAGAGATTGTTTCATTCTATGCATTAGATAACTGAGGCACAGAGAGGGGATATATAAAATAAAAGCAGGGGACAGGGTCTTCAGAATCTTAATCAGGTTTACCTGGATGAGCCCTTACTCTAGCTTTCATGTTTGAGGAATCATGGCTTCTGTAGGGGCAGGAGGTTCCTGAAGGGTGACTTTTCCCCTCCCTTCCCTTAAAGTCTCCCAGAAAATTTCCCATGGGTGTCTAAACCTTTGGGGGAAAAGGAGGAAAACAGTAAAGGGTGGGATTACTGAGTATGTAACTCTTCCCAAATTTGTGATTAATTTTTCTGATAGCAGCTTTGATACTTCCTTCATTACTTCCCCTCATGGGAAAGATGTTAAATGGAGCCCAATCAGGAACCTTCTGGAGGAGCTTACTGGAAAGGGCTAAGCCCAACTCCAAAGAAAATATAAATAGCATGTTCCATGTACTTTTCTCTGGGCAGAGGTAATGGGGGGGAAAATGATTTCCCTGATTACTTTCATTGTACTCTCAAAGACTTTAGGAATTAAGAGTATTTTTCAGATCAAGGTGAGATACCAGAAAAAGGATTTTTGCTATAATTTAACCATGAGAAAGACCTCCAAGACATTGGATCAATCAATTAGTCAATACAGAAGCATTTAATAGAGATCTCCTACATACCAGACATTGTGCTAGATGCTGAAAATACAAAGAATGTTGCAATTTTTGCTCTCAAAGAGTTTATTCTTTATTTATTCATAAAACATGTATTGCATATCTTGTGTTCAAATTATTGTACTAGGAATTGGGGTTTCATTTTTTTTAAGTTGACAAAATCAATGTATTAATTATGTGCTCCTCCCCCTATCCCTCCATGTGTCAGGCACACTACTACAGAGTTACAAAACAAAAATGAGACGAAGACAGAGTGCTTCACGAAAGTTTGAAGAGTAAGAAAACACTTTCATTGGAAGAGAAGATGGGGACAGGGAGGGAGATAACAAAAATCATCAAAAGCTCCAAGGTTTAAGTGGTGCTTGAACTGAATCTTAAAAGAAAATGAGAAAGGTTTCTAAAAGGCAGAAATGAAAAAGGAATGAATGCCAGTGATGGATTCTGATGTCCATAAAGGTATGAAAAGCAAGATATAGCAACAGGGAGAGTAGAAGGGGAAAGAAGAGTGAATTTGGAGTAATTGGACTAGGTTTGGTCTTGGATTTACTAGTGAAACTCTTTGTGTTTCAGTTTCAACATATATAAAAGGAGAGGGTCTCTATGCTTATTTCTATCTTTAAAGATATCCTATATTCAAGGACAACTAGTAATCTAATATGGCTAGAATGAATGAAAAGAAGTAACGTATAATAAGATAGATCAGAGCCTGATTATGGAAGACTTTGAATGCCATTCTAAGGAGTTTGTAATTTAATCTAGAGGTACATATAGACATAAAAAGTATAAATGGAAGAAGTAACCACTCCAGCTCTCCAGATTAGTTATCAAGCCAATTCAAACTCACAGAGCCCATTTCATCTGGTCATTTCCTAACCAGTCCTTGTTCACATCCAATCCAGCAATATACATCCTCTACCATCTTTTTGCCATCACACATATACCCCCATGTCCTTCTTTTACTTCTTTCTCTAGGAACCTTAATCAAAACAATACTACCATTGCTTCCATAAAGGATGTCTCATCCAACTCTTCTTAGCTCAATTAATTATTATCATCATTAATCACACACATTTATTAAGCTCTTAATATGTGCTAGGTTTTGGATTAAGAACTAAGGATACAAAGGGAAGTGTGATGATCCTTGTGATCTTCCAAACTAAAACACTCTTCCATGACCACCATCCCAAAGAAATGCCCTGTCTCCTTCTTAGAAGGAAATTTTCATGAGGACACCTCACCAGAGTTTCGCACAATATTTGACAGATATTTTAACAGTTAATAAATGCTCTTAATTCAATCACTAAAGATTGTGGATCTATTGTAGTACCAGGTACCTCTTCATTATTATTCTGATTAATTTTGTTAAGTGCTGAGTTTGACTGATTTATTTTTAGTTTGTCTGAATGAAAGGAACCCATGGGACAATTGTATTTTATATTGTACAACCCTAGTCCATTGGATTTTTGTAAGGAACAGTTGATCTTGGTCATTAAGCAACAATGGATTGTGTTATCAAGATTTCAGATCCAGTTCTTGCTCCAAATGTTAAAACTAGTTCCTCTCCTCTTTCCTCCTCTTATTGGGGGAAAAAGAACCTTCCTTTTGGAATCTCAGTAAAATACGTATTAGGGGTTTATCAGTCCTAACCAACTCCAGTTTCCCTCCACCCATTTCTTCTAAAACTGCTTTCTCTACTGATCTTTTCTCAGATGACCTTACATTTCAGTTCTCATCTACTGGTCCCATCAACCCTAACTTTGTATCTGTTATAACTCAGGTAATTGCTTTTAGATGGGTATAATTAAGAAGCCATTAGTGTAAAGTTTCATTTCAGTTTACGCCTTGGTCTCCATTTGAGCAGAGAAATATGAAATTAAGGTATTAGCTCCTTTCAGAGATATGAGTCACGAGCTAATAAGTTTCAAGAGCAGTTTCTCAGCTGTAATGATTATACTTTTCTGTCTTTTGAAATCTTCTCTCCTGAATTCTCACACTGGGAACATTCTGAAAGGAGGAGAAACAAAACCTCAGAGATCAAAAAGAACTGTGTCTGTGATTCCTTCTGTAGAAATTGCTGCATTGCTTGGGACGGGTTAGGGTGGGGAAGAGTCTGAAGCCCTAGAGAAAAAGCTTGATGGGATGTAGAGTTGGAAGGGAATTATATGATTATCTCCTCCCAGACCTTCATTTTGCAGATGATGTCACCAACGCCAGGGGAGATCACATCTCTTGTCAAAGATTAGACAAATAGTAAGAAGCAGAGTGTAAATTTGAACTTGGGTCTCCTTGGAGTAAATAAAAATGTTCTCTTTCTTATACAGCACCAACTCTTGCTGATATATTCAAGAATATCGGACATGCAAACTTTGAATGTTCGTGATTTCCTTGTCCATAAAATGTGATGATGCAGAGTAGTCATGGAGAGTATATCTTCATATAATCTGTTTATTTGAAATCATCTGTCAGTAAGTTCATATATTAAACTTGAGCAAGATATTTCAAGTTTCTGAGCCTCATTAAGGTTCAGCGTTCTCACTAAGAGTGATATGGCACAATAGAAAATATTTTTTGATTTTGAAAAGATGGGCTCAAATTCCATCTTGCTAACTTCCTAGTTGTGAGATCTCTCTGGGTCTCAGTTTTTTGCTCATCTGTAACATGAGAGGACTGAATCAAATGGTGCGGAATCTTATAACCAGAAATCTATGATGCTATGATCAATTAAATAAAAATAATTTCATAAAATATCTATACTAACTTCTAGTTGCTATCTCTATAATGTCCTCATATATAAAATTTTTAAAAATGGAATAGATTATTTTCTATAGATCCTTTCTACTCAAAATCTAATGATCCTAAATTTTATCATTTCATTTAGTCCTTCCTGAAAAGTTCTAGATTTGGAGTCAAAAAGAACTGGATTCAAATTTTGCTCAGATTCTTAGCAACTCTATGATTCTGAACATAGGATTTTTATCTCTCTAGGACTTAGAATCTTCATCCATTAAATGGGGAGATTGGACTCAGTAGCATCTAAAGTCCCTACCATGTCAAAATTTGTGATCCTATTAACTGAAATATAGGGATAACAATAGCACTTATCTCACAGGCTTATTGTGAGGGTTAAATGAAACATTTGTATAGTGCTTTGCAAGCCTTGAATCACTGTATAAATGTTAAGAACCATTTTTTTTCAGTCTTTTTCAATCATTCTTAGTGATTCCATTTGGGGTTTTCTTGGAGTGGTTTGCCATTTCTTTCTCCAGCTTATTTTATGGATGAGGAAACTGAGATAAATGGGATTAAATAATTTACCTAAAGTCACACAGTTAGTTTCTGAGATCAGATTTGAATTCAGAAAGATGTCTTCTTTATTCCAAGTCCAGCACTCTATTCACTGCCCCACCCTGCTTTTAATTATTATTACTATTATTATTTTCTTGATGAAGAAGCTCAAAGAAAGGAAATGTTGGGAAAGGTCATGCATTTAGCAACTGACAGAGCCTGGATTTAACCCAGCCAGTTATTAGTCAGTCAATAGGCATTAATGTAGCAATCAAAAATCAAAAGCCAAGTGCAATATTTCACAGCAGTGTTAAGAAGACACTTCAAGATGGGACAGTCAGGGAAGTCTTCGTGGAAAAAGTAAGATTTCAATATGTTCTTTAAAATATTGATAAATGCAATAGGCCCCATAAATTCTGAGCTACTAATGTAATCAGACTAGTAGATATAGAGATAAAAGTGACTTTAGTGATATAAGGCCCTGAAATAGCAAAGTTGCTTGTTAAAACCAGCCAGGTAGTACGTAGAAGAGATGAAATTCAAACCTATGTCCTCTGAAATCAGACCCAGTGTTCTTTCTATTACATTATATTACACCGTTTTTGGATTTATTATAGGAATATTGAGCTAGTTTGTAGGCTTTGGAGGTATTAGGGCAGATATTGACAAATGGAAAGTTAGGTAAGGAAACTCTTCAGGAAGTTGATTTCTATCTCAGGGACCCAAAAAGGCTTTTGTATTCTAGCCAGTTTCAGTTCCTTCAGATGACAGATTCGCACAGTCTATAGGACCACATCATTGACAGAATTGTAAACATAGTTAACCAGGCTTATTTGAACTGGTCTATCTCTGAAAAAGAGGGAAAAGAAGGAAGAAAAAGACTCAAACCTGTTTAAAATGTCAAAAAGTTCCTCTTCATCAATAATGCAGCATAGTAATTTTCCCATATGAATAGAAAATGCCAGCAATCAGAGGCCATATGTCTTTAACTTAAATCCACAAAAAAACTTTGCATTTTTAATTAGGAAGTATCACTGAAAGGTGTTAGTGACTTTTTTTTTTTTTTTTTGACATTAGGTATTTTTTCCTTTCCACACCTATTTCCTCTATGCTTCTTCCCTAGACTTTGCATTGTTTGTAAACCATGTCCATATCAGAAAAAAATGAATTAAATAATTATTCTAGCACCACCCTGAGCCTCCACCAACTGTCACTGATACTATGGACTTGAGCTCTCTAGAAAATAACTAACTACTAATTCCTAGAGTTTTAGAGGTAAACCTGAAGAATTCTTCTCCTAATCCTGTATATGTTAAATAATCATCAGCATGTTCCTCATTAACAATAAGAGACAGACTTAATCAGCTTTTAGAAAAGGTATTTACTAAAAAACAGAATAAGAATCATTGGTACAAAAGATCCAACCCTGCCAAACTTGGGCACAAACTACTACCAATAAATACAGCCTTTGTTGTAGTGAATGGCTACAAGCTCACAAAACAATAGTTTGGAAGTCACTTGCAAAGGACACATGATGAAAGGATTTCTCCTGACTCTGGTAACCTTTTTCTCTTTGTGAGTCCTCATAAAGTTATCCTTTGGCATTTGTCTATTAGACTCTATGGAACATTGCTTTTCTGTTTGATGGATGCTGCCACCATCACCATTCAGCTTTGAATGATTTTGGAACCTTAGACAGAATCTCTGATCTTCTAAACTTATCTCACCAAGGTACTTCCATCTCAGAATTCTTGTTAGCCTAAAATCAGAAAAGGATAAACACAAAGGTACAGAAATAACTGTATGCTCTTAGCCCCTATATCCAGGTGTGAGACAGGGCAAGCTACCTTACACAGCTCTCAGGAAGGCTGCTCAAAGTCATCCTGCCTCTCTCACATCCAAAATGTGGGAGGATGAATGAAGAGGTAGTTCACTCTTGTATACCTATTCAGTTTTGGCTCAGGAATGCCCTTCTGTATGTAATTAAAAGGGGCTCAGTCATCACACAGTATATAGTTCTTAGTCATGTAAAACCTGAAACAGGATTCTTACACACAGTCCATGTGGAAACTTGGACTGGAATCAAATGACAGGATGTATATGCTCTGAGTACTGTCCCCATAGGCAAGCTCACCCATCCTACATTTATTGCATTTATATAATGAATTATGACCCACTTGATGGAGAGGTGAAATTCGAGAGCTGGTGAGAATCAAGAGCTTGCAGAGAGTTCTTACTCATTCATCTACCAATCAGGATAACTTCCTTGCCTCAAACTAATAGAGTTACTCTCTTCTTTTATGATGAAGTTTAAACACTGTCTTCTTCATGAGACTTTTCCTGAACTCCATAAATCCGTTCTCAACTACTTTGCATTTACCCTATTTTAAATTTATTTACATTTATTAACTTTATATTTATGATATATATGTATGTATTTGTGTGTGTATATGTAATATGTCTGCTCTTTTAGAATGTAAGTTTCTGGTAAATATGAATTGTTTCATTCTTTGGACTTACATCTCTAGCACCTACCACAGAGCTAGGTACAAAGTAGGAGATAAGTAATTATTTTTGTTGATTATTGATCAAGATCCAAGAATAGGGACAAAGAGGCAATATAGATGCTTCCTTGAATGCATCTGTTTAATGGCATTTTATGATCTAAACAGAAATTAAGGTTTCAATTAAAAACATTCTTGGTGAAAAGATCAAAGGAATAGAGTTGAAGAAGTCAGATTGAAAGAGAGATATCAGTGTCTGTAGTAGAATAATTATCTTGAGCACATTGTTAGAAAGACCCATAATTTATAGACTTCTACAATGTTAAAATTGGAAGATGCATTAGAACATGCATTTTATAGTTTAAAAGGACTTCTGAGCAGAGAATATAAAATAACTTTATCTAGACTATCAAAATTAGATGTCTTAGAATTTAAAATTTTAAGACTAGAAAGAATGTAAGAAATAGAGAATTAGGTCATGGAATGTTAAAGCTGGAAAAGAATCTTAGAACATAGAAAATTAGAGCTAGAAGAAACCCTAAAGTTTGCCATTTCAATATATTAGAAAACTTAAGAGTATCAATCATAGAACATTGCTTAAACTGGAAGAGACTTTAGACATCATCTTAACCCTTCATTTTATTTTTTTTCATTTTATTAAAGCTTTTTATTTGCAAAACACATGCATGGATAATTTCTCAAATTGATCCTCGAAAAGCTTTCTGTTACAAATTTTCCCCCCTAGCTCCCACCCCTCCCCTAGATGGCAGGAAGTCCACTACATGTTAACCAAGTCAAAATACTTGACAAATTAAACATGTGCATACACATTTCCACAGTCATCTGAGAATCTGAGAAGGGAAACACAACGTAAGCAAACCTCAATAGAAAGCATGAAAATGTAATGTTGTGGTCCACATTCATATCCCTTTCCTTGGGTGTATATGGCTTTCTTCACTGAACAATTGGGACTGGTTTGAAACATCTCATTGTCCATCAGAATTGATCATTGTATAATTTTGTTGTTGCCGTGTATAATGATCTGCTGGCTCTGCTCATTTCACTCAGCATCAGTTCATGCAAGCCTCTCCAGGCTTCTCTGAAATCATCCTGCTGGTCGTTTCTCACAGAACAATAATATTCCATAACATTCATATACCATAATTTATTCAGCCACTCTCCAATTGATGGGCATCCACTCAGTTTCCAGTTTCTAGCCACTACAAAAAGGGCTGCCACAAACATTCTTGCACATGTGGGTCCCTTTCCTTCCTTTAAGATCTCTTTGGGATATAAGCCCAATAGAAACACTGCTGGGTCAAAGGGTATGCACAGTTTGATAACTCTTTGAGCATAGTTCCAGATTGCTCTCCAGAATGGTTGGATCCATTCACAGCTCCACCAACAATGTATCAGTGTCCCAGTTTTCTTACATGCCTTCCAACATGTCTTTTCCTGTCATCTTAGCCAATCTGACAGGTGTGTAGTGTTAACCTTTCATTTTATTGATTGTAAATCCTTCATTTTACTAAAGCCAAAAGAGAGAAATAACTTGAAATTTATATCTATAAGTCTATTAAACAATCAATAAGCATTTATTAAGCAACTGCTTTGTGCCAGATATTAGGGTAGGCACTGTGAATGCCATAATAAAAATGAGCTAGTCCCTACCTTCAAGGAGCTTACATTAATAAAAGTTCATTAATCAATTCCAATAAAGGGATAAACATGTGTGGGGTACTGATGACCAAGAAAAGGAAATTTTATCTAGAAAATCATAGGGATTAAGTAGAGGAATAAGGCAATAGGCCACCAATTACACCCTTTTCAATAGTGTTCTTTTGATTATTGTTTCCAGGGTAAAACAAGAGATAGAGTGCATTTCTGTGTGTTTGTGTATGTGTGTAATTGTGTCTGTATAGTGTGTCTGTTTCTGAGTATTTTTGTGCGTAAGTGTGCATTTGTGGTCGAGATAGCACAAAAGGAAAAAATGTTCATTCTGGATAATTCTTGGTTTCCTCATAGATCCTAATAAAGGATTAGAGTGGAGGAGAAGTTCTAAGGCTAGTAAGAATCAGTAGATTGAAGAGAGTTTTACTAATTCATCTATCAATCGGGACAACTCAGCCCTTTGTAAAGCTGGGTAGCTTAATTCCCATTGTGGAAGTGAGGAATGTGGAAATGATAAGGAGGTCATAATTTAGGATCATGGAATTTTAAATCTAGCCCTAGAAACTCAAAGAGCTTCTAGTCTAAGCAACCCTTTTTACATAAGAGTAAGTATAGAATCAAAGAATGAGTTTTCCATGGTCACAGTAAAGTAAGCACAGGATTTGAATTCAAGTCATGTCATTACAGAATCAGTGGTCCTACTGTGCTAAAATACAAGTCACTTTTCCAATGGGGAAAAGGTATTGACAGTGTACGGTGACAGCAGCTGTCTCAATAGAATCAAAACATTTAAGAAAAAGAAAGTTATCACATCACATTTTTAAAAATCAGACAATCACTAATATTCCTGCATACTCACTTTAATTAGTTCCTTTCCCACTTCCCTTTCCTCCATAGCTATTTCACAGAAAGAGATAAAACTCTATATTCTTTTTGTCTTAGAACAGACTATAGAATAGTCTTATAGAATTAATAACCTTATAGAATATGTAAGGCC
The DNA here is from genome assembly GCA_023553655.1 of Myrmecobius fasciatus. Taxonomy (NCBI): domain Eukaryota; kingdom Metazoa; phylum Chordata; class Mammalia; order Dasyuromorphia; family Myrmecobiidae; genus Myrmecobius; species Myrmecobius fasciatus. The sequence goes on along the minus strand of JAJPUD010010926.1, from coordinate 33,824 downwards.
TAAAAAGAATACCCAGCAAACCAAATAGAATCATTATGAATAAGTATCATCCATATGTATTAGGACAGATTGAAAAGATTATGACTCAAATGAGGAAAAACCAAAAAAGAAAAAAGTGAGAGATGATGGCAGGATAAGGTTTGAATGTGTTCTACCTCTTTAGGTTGATGTTAAAAGAAACCAGCCCTTGAAGGCAATATTGTTTTTTTTTGTTTGGTTTTTTTTTTTTTTTTTTTTTGTGCCTCTACATCTATTTAGGTAGACTAAAGTATATAGCTGAAGAAAAGTACAAAGTAGATGAAGAATCTCAGTAATTGAGATCCCAAATTAATTTCTTTTCCAATAATACATTTTTTAGACTTGTATTCTCAAGATAATTAATTTTACTTTCTACATAACTGCCAGTGTACACATGGCCTTGGAGCCCAGAAAGAAAAGGAAAATACTGAAGATAGAGAAGAAAAGCAATAAAATAGCATAATGACATTCAAATCCATCAAGTCTGAAAGGATCATAGTTATCTTATATTTAGAGCTAGAAGAGACTTTAGAACTACCTCCTTATTTTAAAGAAGAAAAAAAAAATCAAGTACAGGAATTTCTTCAAGGTCACAGGTTTAAATGGGCAATCAACTAACATTAATTAAATGCCTCGTATGTATCAGGCATTGTGCTAGATGCCAGAGATAGAAAGACTAAAATAAAATACTTCTGCTCTCAAAAGGCTAATTTGATATTATGGAGAGTCAATATGTATTTATATAGGTTTAGTGACCCCTTTGGACATCTTGGGATATGTTCAGCTGATATTCCAGGTAAACACTTGGAAGCTTGGGAGGAGTTAACTTTTTGCTTTTTCTGTACAAGTTCCATCTTGTTTCCTGTCAGACATGACTTAGAGGTTCATGCAATTTAATAACAAAATCTTTTAATTGACCAATAAGCCAGAACTCCATAGACATATTAAGGTGCCACTTTCTGTCCATAAGACCTTTCCATTGTTTTCATTGAAAAAGAACCGATATAAGCTTCCAGAGGGGAAAGGGAGGTTTCCATAACTCCCCATAACTCCATATGTCCATGAGCACACATCCCTTCTCTTTGTTGTGTATTTATTCTTTTTTGATTTTATGAGAATTGATGTTTTAAGAGAATGTTCAGATGACTTATTTGAGAAATCTCAGATGTTCCACTGGTAGAACAGAAAGAACTGTCAACAGAATCAAATAAAGAGCCAATATAGCAGAAGAATGGTCTATTTGACCCAGACTGGCAGTAGATGGCCCCATGAGCAAAATTAGTACAATTGCTAGCCCTATAAAGGAAGGGAACAATTTATTTATTCCCTACAGTAAATTACCACAAGTAAAAATTGCTGAAGACAAAAGGAGACATAAGGTTTGGTGTAACATCTTGAGTCAATCACCCATCCTTTAGGAGTTGTGTAGCATATTTCATCATTTATCCTCTGAAATTATAGTTGGTCCTTGCATTTATCCAAGTTCTCAAAGTTTTCAAACTCTTTTGACTACACACTGCTATTATTATTATGTAAATAGTTCCTTTCGTTCTATTTATTATGTTGTATATCATATCACACACGTCTTCTTTTTATATAATTATTTATTAATACTTTTTATTTGCAAAACATATGTATGGGTATTTCCTAAACATTAACCCTTACAAAGCTTTCTGTTACAAATTTTTCCCCCCTGCTCCCTACCCCTCCCCTAGATGGCAGGATATCCACTACATGATAATTATGTTAGAATACTTAAGAAATCGAATATATGTATAGTTATTGCATCATTTTTTGTGCAGGAGAAATCGTATCTACAAGAAAGAATAATCCGATAAAGGAAATACAATGCAAGCAAACTTTAATAGAGAACATGAAAATATTATGGTGTGGTCCACATTTCACATCCCTCTCTGGGTGTATATGGCTCTCTTCACTGAACAATTGGAACTGGTTTGAAGCATTTCATTGTTGAAGAGAGTCATGCCCATTAGAACTGATCCTCATATAGTATTGTTGCTGCCGTGTATGATGATCTCCTGGTTCTGCTCGTTTCACTCAGCATCAGTTCATGCAAGTCTCTCCAGGCCTCTCTGAAATCGTCCTGCTGGTTGTTTCTCACAGAACAATAATATTCCATAACATTCATATACCATAATTTGTTCAGCCATTCTCCTATTGATGGGCATCCCTTCAGTTTCCAGTTTCTAGCCACTACAAAAAGGGCTGCCACAAACATTCTTGCACGTGGGGCCCTTTCCCTCCGCTAAGATCTCTTTGGGATATAGGCCCAATAGAAACACTGCTGGGTCAAAGGGTATGCACAGCTTGATAACTTTTTGAGCATAGCTCCAAATTGCTCTCCAGAATGGTTGGGTCCATTCACAGTTCCACCAACAATGTATCAGTGTCCCAGTTTTCCCACATCCCCTCCAACATTCATCGTTATCTTTTCCTGTCATTTTAGCCAATCTGTCAGGTGACACACGTCTTCTTAAGATTTTCTGAAACCATCACATTCATCTTCTTTATGGTATAAGAATATTCCATTAAATTATATATCATTATTTGTTCAGCCATTCCCAAATTTATGAACACCCTCTTATTTACCAGTCTTGCAAAAGCTAAAAGAGTTACTATAAATATTTATATACATAGAAGTCTTTTTTCTTTTTTCTTTGATCTCTTTGAGTTGTAAGTGTGGTAGTGATACTTTCCATAAGTTTATGCAATTTAGTGCTTTTGGGAGGTATAGTTCCAAATCGAGTTGTGATTATTTTCATGGTACTCAATTTCCTTCTCTTCTCATTGTGTTCATAACAAGAATGCCATGATTGATATGATTTAACTCCTCCAGCAATACTTCTATCCATTGCTCATTGGTCAAGGATCTCACATGTACTAAGAGTTGAACTAGATTTGTTAGTGGTTGAAAATCTGTGTGATTTTTGCAAACCTCTACTTCATTTCAGGGCACTTTGCCAATGTCGTTACAGAAGCAAAAGGGTAATGAATAGGCCTGACAGTCAATTTTTTATTTTTCCCTATTTCATGGTTTTTCATGATCAAAAATGGTTCATCACCATGTGGCCAGCCTACTGATGCTGTGCTTCTGTCTAGATGATTAGCTAGACAGGTCCTCAGAAAATAGAGTTTATCTCTTCCTAAGGCCATGCTTGAAGCCTTTTCATCTTTTAAAAATTTTATTAATTCTTTAATAATTAGCTAGTCATTTTTTCTTTTTATTTTCTTCTATCTAATGAAAAAGGAAAAATATATAGAGCCACCATATTACATAAATTTTATAAAGAACTTAATTCTATATTGGTCAAAGACAAAAATGTATTACTTATTTTTTTAATATGTTCATCATCATAAATTGGGTCATTTTTTTTCCAATTCTCTAGAATCATCATTGATCATTTAATTTATCAGAGTTCTTGTTTTTAAAAATTGTTCATTGAGGGGAAGCTAGGTGGCACAGTGGATAGAGCACCAGTCCTGAAGTCAGAAGGACCTGAGTTCAAATTTGATCTCAGACACTTAACACTTCCTAGCTGTGTGACCCTGGGCAAGTTACTTAACCCCAATTTCCTCAGCAAAAAAAAAAATTGTTCATTTTATATGATATTGATATTGTATTATAAATTGGGCTTCTGATTCTACTTATTTCATCAAGAATTAATTTATATGTCTATCTCTATCCTTTTAAAATATCATTCTTTACCAAATTGATAGTCACCTCCTTCCTTTCCAGTTTTTTGCCACTACAAAAAGAGCAACTAGAAATAGGCTTGTATATATGTGATCTTTGCCTCTTTCATTGATCTCTTTGGGGATATATGATCTAAGCAGTACTATAGCCAGGGCAAAAGGCATACATGATATGCTATAAAATTTTTCAACTTCAAGAATTTGTAATCGATTGGCATAAATTTGAAATCCCAGGGTTACCCCTATATCATTATGAGGAAATTTTGGGGGCTTTTCTAGAAGTTTATATACCTAACACAGAGAGCCTTAATAAATGCTTGTTTGATTTATTGATTGACATTGGAGATGAAAGGGAGTCACTGGAGTTTACTGAGGAGATTTATGATCTGGACAGACATAGGATTTAAGAAAAACAATTTTGGTTGTGGTGGGAGGTTGTTGTTAGAGTGAGGAAAGACGTGAAACGGGTAACCAATAAAAAGGCTATTGAAATAGTCAAGGTAGGAAGTGATAGGAATCAAATAGGATGACAGCTGAATTAAGATGAATTAGGGGAAATAAGGGGAAATATGTAAGAGATGGTAAGAATTATAAAATTTGACAACCAATTTGAAATGTGGAGTGAGTGATAGTGAAAAGTCAAGGATAACATTGCAGTTGTAAATATGCATGACTAAAAATAATAATAATTTGGGCAGAAATAAGGAAATTCATAAGAGCTGTGAGTTTTGGATGAGTGGGAAATGTTCTCTTTTGGATATATTGAGTTTGATGACAATAAGGAATGGCGCTCAAGAGTAAGACTATGTATCCAGATAGATCTCAGAGTCATCTGCATGGCAATCACAATTAAACTGATATTACTTGATAAGTGAAAGAGTATAAAAAAACTGAGTCAAGTTTTGAATGACTTGAGAGAAAAGGGAGAATGGCACAGATACCAATAGCATTCATCAAGACCTAAACAATGTGATAGAAAATAAAAGAAATTCTAAGGAATAGAAGTTTCTGAGTGATGTCAATGGAAGGAAAATCTGGCTGGAAGTAGAAGCAAGAAAGAAGAAATGTCTTTAATCTTCCTCTTCTTTCTGGCACAGTATGTAGAGACATGGAACCACTTGGGAGCATGACCTGGGTTCCAGTTTCTTCTTGAGAAAGCCAATTTTCATGCATGCAAGAACCTGAAAGAAGAGGAAGACAAAGTGAAGATCATTAATGTTAAGATGAAGGTTTCAGAGAAGACCACAAAAAAGAAGGGCAGAACAAGACAACTACTTGAGGGGCAGAAGTAATAATGAAGTGAGTGACAATGAGGGATTTGGGAGTGATAGCAGAAGAAGGGAGATTTTTGCTTTAGTGCCCTGCAACTACAAATAACAAGGGTACAGAAAGGAGGAAAAGAAAGTTTAGGCATGGAACCATGGCTTGATTTAACCTTATTTTCAGCAGCTCAACAGAATGGGCCACAGATGCTGAAATTCCTAGTTACCGTTCTGCCTTCCCATTCCAACACCTTATGTTTAAATGTTGTCCCAGATCTAACATTCTAAGGTCCCTTCCAATTCTAACCTATGATTTCTGTAAAATACTAAACACCAGCTTTCTTACAAAGCTTCCTCTTCCCTTGGTCTGATTTTTTCTTCCCAACCCTTATCCTTCCCAAATTCACCTTCCAGAATTGCTCAAATTTCTCATATTAGATGCTATGACTTAGAATCCTTTTGCATTTTGAGTCTTACCTCTCTTTGCCATAGTGTGAGGAAGCAAAGGTAGTGTCTTCCTGCTCATGTTACCACAATGTCCACAAAGGGATGGGATGAAGAGGGAGACCGAGAGAAAGGAGAGGAGAAGGTACATTAATAAGAGAACTAATTCAGTGCCTGTTTTAGGTTGTGAACCTGCTAAATTGCTGTTGGATTATGTAAGAGAAGTCATTGTGTTTGTGTTCAAAGGGCAGCCTTGTACGAAATGCCTAGGACATCGCATGAATTCTAAGTGGCCAGGGCTGTGCAAGGGATGGAGGGAATGGGCCCTGTTCCAAATTGATTAGTTCCGCTGCCTTCTCATTATTGTTCTGTGTGAAGTTTGGCATGTGAGCAAGGTCACTCCATGCATGGGTCTGTGTCTCTGTAGCCAATTCCGCTACAAACTTTCTCTCCTTCCACCACTAACACCCCCACTGCCCCCAACCATGGCATGCTACCCGCACTCGAGAAAATTAAAAACATCCCATAAATTTTACATGAGTTCCTGAGACCAGAGAGAAATTAATTTGATGTTGTCTTTAGATAAAGGTATAGTCTTTTTGAAGGTTGCCATTCACCTCAGCAATAGGAAGCCCTCTTCAAATCATTCCCCAGGTTCTACAGTACGAGCAAAAAGGAGGAAATGAATATAGACTATGAGGGGAAATGTGTCCTGATCAAGGTCTTTTTAGGTTTTTTTTCCTTTTTTTTTTTCCCTCTCAATGTATTTCAAGCAGAGGAATGAGAAGGGCTCAGGGCTAGATGTCATAGGACTTTATTTTCCTTTCCCCGATTCTTCATTATTATTGACTCTTGTGGGCAAGATCAAATCTAACTAACTTTGAGGTTCAATAAATGGTATGGAACTCTCCCTACACGTGAGTAATAGATAGCAGCATTTGGAAACGGCTTGGGATTCAAAGTTTAGAGACCTGTCTTAGCCTCTCAACTATGACATTTAGTAAACACTTGATTTTATTTTATAATAGCAAATCACATTTTTACAAGTATTCTACTAAAGCTTTGTGAGAAAGATAGCACAAATGTGATTATAATCATTTTATAGATAAAGAAATGAAACATAGCAAGGCTAAGTGATTTAACAAAGTGTCATTCATTGTGTGAGTTTTGGATTTGGAACCTAAATCCAGAAACTATATTGTGCTACTGAGCAACTCATTTCAGTTTTCAAGTTCTCAATTTCTTTATCCATAAAATAGGAATCATAATTGCCCTATTTAATTCTCGAGCTTTTGAGGATCAAATGTATGTCAAAGCTATTTTTAAAAGCACAAAGTACTAAATAAATTTTTGCTGTGAAAATATTTGTTAGGAGTACATCATGGGATATTGAAAAGAGTGCTGAGCTTATAGTCAAAAGGCTGAAATCATATTCCTAGATCTTATATTAATAGTTATGTAGCCATATAAGAGCCAATTAACTCCACTGAGACTCAGTTGCCTCATCTATAAAATGGGGCTAATAACATATTACCTACCTTGCAGGGTGGTTTTTGTTTTTGTTTTTTTAAATGAGGAAATAATTTGTAAACCTTCAAGTATTATGAAAACAGCAGTCATCATAAGAGGGGAAAGGTAGCACTGGAACATCTGCTAATAGATAATAAATTTTGGTGCCTAGAGATTCGTGAAACCATCTATTAATGCACAGAGAGTTTGCAATCTGTGTTGAAAGAAACAGTACCCACGTTGAAGAAAAATCACAGATCCTTGAAGAATTGAAAAACATAATAGTGTTTGAAGCGTTGCAATGGGTGACTACAATGTTAATATTAGCTTTCTGCATAAAATGAAAATGTTTCTCAGCATGCGCATGGCTCTCAGCAGCTTTTGTAAGACAAGCCTGAGTTGGGTGACCTAGAAAAAAGGCCAGTCAGTTCTATAGCCCATTTGGTGCGTTGTAAAGAATGTTGAACTTGAAGTCAGGGTATCTTCCTTTAAATCTCAAACATAATTCAACTGCGATCTTATCAGTTTCCTCATCTGTAAAATGGGGCTGTTGAACTAGATGACATCTTAGAGTCTTTCAGTTTATCATGCATGATCCTAAGATATATTTAGAGGAACTGATTAATAATTAATAAATAAATAAATAAAAATGGATATTTTAAATGGATTTGACTAATTTGGTGGGAAGTCACTTAGCTCCTGATTATCTTAATTTCTTTACCTATAAATGGTAATGATGGTAGCGCCAACTTCATTGGGCTGTTGTAAGGATTACATGAAATAACAATTGTAATGTGCTTATGTGCCAGCCACATAGCAAATGAGAGGGAGAGGGGGAAGTCAAAGAAGGAAAAATTAGATGGACAATTGAAAGCTAATGCTAGATGCAGTTACAGAATGTAGTATATTGGAGTACAGGCTGTCGGAGCTAAAACGGACCTTCAACACTATCCAATCCAGCTTTCTTGTTTTTTAAATAAGGCAATAGTAGCTCAGAAAAGAGAAGACAATTCCCGGATGTATAATGACTCAAAAGAAAATCATGGATGTCCAAATCTCTCTCTGTATTTGTTGTTATTTAGTAGTTTTCAATCAAATCTGACTCTTTGTGACCTGTCAGTTTTCTTGTAAAAATACTAGAATGATTTGCCTTTTCCTTCTCTAACTCATTTTTATGATAGAAGAAATGGAAGCAAACAGGTTAAGTGTCTTATCCAGGATAACATAGCTAATAAGTGTCTGAGGTCAGATTTGAACTCATGAAGATTAGTCAGTTTCCTAACTCCAGATTTGGCACTCTATCCACTGCACCACATTGCTTTTTGCTTTGTATTATTATTAATCTTCATATTACACATGTAGCATGTGCATGTATTATTAATACTACTACTAACAATAATAATAATAAATATTTATTATGTGCCAAGAACATAAGTGCATTAAAATTGATATTTCATTTGATGCTTACAACAGCCCTATGAAATTGGTACTATCATTATTGTCACTTTACAGACAAAGAAACTAAGATGAACAGGAATTAAAGAATTTCCTGAGCACACAGCTTATAAATGACTGAGACTGGATTTAAATTCCTGTCTTTCTTTTTTCAGGTCCAGCGTTAGCTCTATTCACTGAGCCACATGTAAGTTTTTTTATGTTGCTATAGAAAATATTATTGTTGTTGAGTTGTGTTTGGTTCTTTATGGCCCCTTTGAAGGTTTTCTTAGCAGAGATACTGGAGGGATTTTCCATTTCCTTTTTCAGATCAGAAACTGAGGCAAGTAGGATTGAGTAAGTTGCAATTTACTCAATCTTGCTTGCCTCAGTTTCTGATCTGAAAAAGGAAATGGAACTCATCTTCATGGGTTCAAATCTGCCTTCAGATAGTTAATAAGTATCTGAAGGCAGATTTGAACCCATAAAGAAGAGTCTTCCTAATTTTAAGCCTAATACTGTACCCACTGTGCCAATTAGCTGCCTATTCTTCATTTTGCATGCATCATTCATGCATTCATATATGCATATGAAGTATGCTTTACAATGAACTTTTGCAAATCTACCTTGGGTCATTGGGCTTAATTCCATTTTACAGAAGAAAAAATTAACAAAACACAAATAGAACCATAGTAAGTGAAATGCCCAAGATCACACAGTGAATTAGGATCAAATACAGGATAGAACTAGAGTTTCTTGATTTCTGATCACCCCTGATATTTTTCATAAATCCTGTTGTTTTCTGTATCACATAATCTAGATTTGAATTTCAGTCTAATTATTCTTGTTTTAGAATTTGTTTAATGTGCTTTTCTGTATCTCAAGTTAGACTGTGACTTCAGGAAAGGGAATATCTTAAACTTCTTTAGTATTCCCTACAGTACTGAACTCCCATTAGATGCTTAATAAATATACTACAATGTCATACAAAGAATATAGGCTGTCTCGAGAGAAAGAACTGATGGAATCTGAATCCAGAGCAAATCACTTAATTTTTTTTCCTTTTTTCTGTGTATATGGCAAGGGAGACGTCTGCGTTCTTTCCCAGTATGACTAATATTTTACATGATTGCACAGGTATAATCTATATAAAATTGCTTACCATCTGAGGGAAGAAGGAAAGGGGTGAGGAGAGAAAATTTAGAAATCAAAATTTGAAAAAAAATTCTAAAAATGGTTCCCTCCCAGGTTATTAGGGGAAAATATTTAAAAACAAATACTACTAAGGTTTAAAATAATTTTTAAAATGTTTTTAAAATAATTTGGTTGTCATTCTGGAGAGCAATTTGGAACTATGCCCAAAGGGCTATCAAACTGTGCATATCCTTTGATCCAGCAGTGTTTCTACTGGGCTTTTAGCCCACAGAGAGTATAAAGGAGAGAAAGGAATGCACATGTGAAAAAATGTTTATGGCAGCCTTTTTTTTTAATGGCAAGAAATTGGAGACTGAGTGGATGTCTCTCAGCTAGAGAATGCCTGAATAAGTTATGGTGTATGAATGCTATGGAATATTATTGTTCTATAAGAAATGATCAGCAGAATGATTTCTGAAAGGCTTGGAGAGAATTACATGAATTGATGTTAAGTGAAATGAGCAGAACCAAGAGAACATTGGTTTCGGCAACAAGGTTATTTATACAATGATCAATTCTGATAGACATGGCTCTTTTTAACAATGAAATGATTCAGGCTAATCCCAATGATCTTGTGATCTGCACCCAGAGAGAGGAGTGTGGGAACTGAGTGTGAATTGCAATATAGTATATTCACTATTTTGTTGTTGTTTGCTTGAAATTCATTTATTTTCACTTTTTTTTTCCTTTTTGATCTGCTATTTCTTGTGCAACACAATAATTGCACATGTTTAACATATATTGAATTACTTGCCATCTAGGGAATGGAGTGGGGGGAGAGGGGAGAAAATTTGTAACACAATGTTTTGCAAGGGTAAATGTTGAAAATTATCCATGCATATATTTTTTAAAATTAAAAAAATTAATTTGGTTGTGAAAAGAACTGGGCTTTAAGCTAAATTCTACTACTTTTGTGTCATTGGGCAAGACACATCATCTTTTTGGACCTCAGTTTTCTTCATGTACAAAATGAGAGAGTTGGTCTGTATCAGGGGAGTTCAATCTTTTTTCTTAGATGTGTAAAATGGACACCATTGATAGTCTGGTAAAACCTAAGGACCCTTTATTTAAATGTTTAAAATAAAACACATAAGATAACAAAGGCAACCGATCATATTGCATAGGTCATCAAAGTAGTTTTAAAAAGGATTCTAGATTAAGAACCTCTTATGTAGATGATACCTCAGGAAGCATCTGACTTTATATTTATTCTATTTCCAGACTCCTCCCCCTCCCCCATATTTCTTACCTTCTTAAAATCCCTTCTAGTTTTTTTTTAAACATTCTGTGTTCTCAGAAGCTTTTGTAGCACTAACATTATATATTCTGTATTCTAAGTCTGTTTTAAAGATCCTTTCAATTTGAATAATCTGTACCAATTCTAACATTCTATGATCTATCTTCTAAAACTCCATATTCTAAGAATCATTTTACCTCTGATATTCTTTACTCAAAATTTTATTTCTGCTCTGGCATTCTTTGATTTATTGATGATTAATAAGAAGACATGTTATTTCAGAATGTTGTTTGACATATCTATATGAATATTCAATAAAAAGTAAAATCCTAGTTTAACAAATGCTCTTTTGACATAGGTTCTGTTTAACAAAGCTATTTCCAAGTCCCTGTGGATAGCCCTTAGTAACCATGCTTTGCTGATCTAGCTTCAATGAATTCTAATTCAACAAAAAGCCATGCTGAACAGATGCATTCACAAGTCCCTGCCCATGTTCCAGCCAAGCTGTTTAACGAAAACCTTGTTGTGGTTCAGTATTTGTGCTTTCTGCTGTAACTGTATTTGTATCCTGCAGTCTCAGTGGAGGGTGGACAGGGGAGGGGTGGGAAAAGTGCCAGTTCTGGGCAGGGACACACTGTTGGGAGGGGTGTGGGGAGATCAGAGAGACTGGCATGTTGGCAGAGGGCAAAAATAAGAAATGGGAGGAAAGTTTGACTTTTATTTTTTTAATAAATAAAATCAAATTAATATAATACACCCTCTGTACATGGTAACCAGAGGTTTCCATTTAAATACAATTTGAATTTAACAAAACTAGTTTGATATCCTGCTGAGGCTGTTAAAACAGGATTGTGCCGATATTAGCATGTTCTCTGTGTATATTCATAAAGATATTTTTGAAATGCTATATGTGGAACTGTGATGAGCTATTTTAAACCAAACCCTATTCTGATGACCCATTCACAGACTGAAAGAGTATTGAGACTATCCTTGTGCCCTGGTAGGATGATTTTGCTTTCTAATGAATCAGTCAGCATTCACTGTGTCCCAGGCACTTGGTTAGGCACTGCAGCTATAAAGACAAAAATAGAGTAACCCCTTCCCTTGAGGAGGTTACAGTCTATTAAGGAGTCAATCTGAATTTGTGTGAATATATAGAAAATAAATAATAGGTAATGGAATGGTTTAGAGGGCACCAAGAACTGGGGAACTGGAGGTAGAAGTCAGGAAGAATTTCATACATACAATTTTCTCTTGATCTTAGCTTTGAAAGATCCAGGAAATTCTAAGAGTTAGAGGCAAAAAGGAGTATATTCCAAGAATAACAGTATGTGTCTGACAGTGTGGCACCCCACATCCCCAAAAAACGCTGACCCACTTTGCTACTTTGTGATATGGCCCTGTCTTGGATTCATAGAACCCATTCACAAGGAGACCACCCAACATGAATACCTTGGGGGCCCATATACCTCGGTATTTTCCTCTTTCTGCTTATTGTTACTGTGCTAAAAGCCCTCTGCTCTCTCACATTTTACTTTTTTTTTTTTTTGCTGAGGCAATTGGGGTTAAGTGACTTGCCCAGGGTCACACAGCTAGGAAGTATTAAGTGTCTGAGACCAGATTTGAACTCAGGTCTTCCTGACTCCAAGACCAGTGCTCTATCCAACCAGCTGCCCCAACTTTCACACTTTACTTTTAGCCCACCTTTGCTAGATGATTTTTTCAGTATCTTGGTCCACAGCTCTGAATTAATTCTCTGTGGCATCAGTTTTGTATCTTCATCTCAGATTGTATTTAAAGGGTTTCTACCCTGTAATTCCTGGTGGTCTACCTGATTTCACTCTTGAGAATGCCTTCAGAGACTTATCCTGTCTTTGTTCCTGGGATCCCTTTGTTTATGGAATGGGGATGACTTCTGTAAATCCTTAACCCAGCGCCTGGCAGATTTTGCTCCTAATTTAGAACACTTGATCAGGGTGTGGGGGGGTGTTGGGAGGGAGAACTAACTAGTACTTTCTGGAATATTTCTTTTTCTCCCAAAGTGTCTCACCATCAGCCTACCATAATGCTGGGGTATTAGTGTGACTGTTTATAAGTATCTTCAGATATTTGATTGCAATAGAGGAGTCATATTCCCTCTTCTCTCTGTGCCATTCAGTCAACAGGCATTTATTAAGCACTTGTATGTCAGGAGCACTGTGTTAAGTGTGGGCATACAAAGGCAGAAAATAGTTCCTGCCCTCATTCAGATAGAAACAACTAATTAGAGTCGATATGTAGAATACTTGGGAAACAACCTGAAAGAAGATATTAGTGGGGAGGGCAGTGGAGATGGAAAGGAAAAGGTGGACTTCAAGCCATCATGAAGAAAATCAGGGAAAGTAAGAGAAAAAGGAGGGGGACAAAGCAGGCTAGGCAGGAACAAAGGTACAGAAATGGGAGGTGGAGTTGTTGTATTTAAGGAGCTGTAAGTCTATAGCCAGATCCTAGAACATATTAAGGATAGATAGCATGTTGGAAAAGGGAAAAAGAATCATTTCTTAATATATAAGTGGACAAAGAATATTAAAAGCAGTTACCCAAGGAATTAATTCAAGATATAAACTGCTATATTGTCAAAAAATGCTCCAAATCTTAGAAAAATCCAAATGAAAGAAATTCTTGAGATTTTATTTCATACTTATCAGTCCGAAAAAAAAAAAAAAAAAAAAAGTACATTAATACATTTTTGGTGGAGCTGTGAATTGGTCCAGCCACTTTGGAAAGCCATTAGGAAATATGCCAACAAAGTCACTCCAAGTAATATCACTGATTAGGTCTATGTGCCAGACTTTAAAGACAGAGGAAAAATGGCCTACATGTATAAAAAATTTACATTAAAGCTTTTTATGTTGAAAATACTTACAAAGGTAGTTTTCAACATTCACTCTCGCAAAACCTTGTGTTCTAACTTGTTTTCCTCTCTTCCCTACCCCTCCCCTAGACTGCAAGTAATCTAATGTTAAATATGTGCAATTTTTCTATACATATGTGCACAATTATCTTGCTGCACAAGAAAAATCAGATCAAAAAGGAAAAAAAATGGGAGAGAAAATAAAATGCAAGCAAACAACAATAAAAAAAAGTGAAAATGCTATGCTGTTATCCACACTAAGTCCCCATAGTCCTCTCTCTGGGTGCAGATGGCTCTCTCTATGGCAAGACCATTCGAACTGTCCTGAATCACCTCGCTATTGAAAAGAACCATGTTCATCAGAATTGATCATCATATAATTTTGTTGTAGCCATGTATATTGATCTCCTGGTTCTGCTCATTTCACTTAGCATCAGTTCATGTAAGTCCCTCCAAGCCTTTCTGAAGTCATCCTGCTGATCATTTTTACAGAACAATAATATTCCATAACATTCACATGCCATAAATTATTCAGCCATTCTCCAACTGATGGGCATCTCAGTTTCCAGTTCCTTGCTACTAAGAAAAGAGCTGCCACAAACATTTTTGCACATGTGGGGCCCTTTCCCTCCTTTATGATCTCTGGTATATAAGCCCAGTAGAGTCACTGCTGGATCAAAGGGTATTCACAGTTTGATAACCCTTTGGGCTTAGTACTCTCCAGAATGGTTGGATCAGTTCACAACTCCACCAACAATGTATTAGTATCCCAGTTTTCCCACATCTCCTCCAACATTCATCCTTCTCTTTGCCTGTCATTTTAGTCAAACTGAGAGGTGTGCCGTGGTACCTCAGAGTTGTCTTAATTTGCATTTATCTGATCAATAGTAATCAGAGCATCTTTTCATATGACTAGAAATGTTTTTAATTTCTTCATCTGAAAATTGTTCATTTCATTTGACTATCAATTGGAGAATGGTTGAATCCTTATAAATATGAGTCAATTTTCTGTATATTTTAAAAATGAGGCCTTTATCAGAATCCTTAAATGTAAAAAAATTTTTTCCTAGTTTACTGCTTCCTTTCTAATCTTATCTGCAAAACTTTTTAACTTAATATAATCAAAATTATCTATTTTGCATTCCATAATGTTCTGCAGTTCTTCTTTGGCCACAAATTCCTTCCTTCTCCACAGATGTGAGAGGTAGACTGTTCTTTGTTCTAAAATATTTATATAACAATTCTTTTTGAAGTAGCAAAAAACTGGCAATTGAGTATTTCCATCTTTGAGGGAATGGCTAAAAAATTGTGGTATATTAATGGAACCAGTGCATGTCATAAAATCAATGGAGGAAGAACCTTTCAAAGAACAAAATATATATGAACCAATGTGAACAGAACCAGGAAAACAATTTGTATAAGAATTAGGACATTATGAAGAAAAACAACTTTGAAAGGCTTGAATACGCTATTCATTTTAGTGACAAACCACTATTCCAGAGTATCAGCGAGTAAAGATGTCACCCAACTCTTGACAGAGAGGGATGGTACTCAAGAGGCAGAATGAAACTTATTATTTGAATGTGGCCAATCCAGGAATTTAGTTTTGCTTGAGTTTGATAATTATTAATAGACTTTTGTTATTGTTGTTCTGTTGAGAGGGTAGATGCAAGAGGGAGAAAATTAATGCTTGTTAACTAGAACAAAAAATTAAATTGTGAAATAAAGATCAAATAGCGAATGTTATATTTCATTTTGAATTTAGTAGAGAGCTTCTGAAACTCATTAAGCAGGAAGTTGGTGCGCTCAAACCTATACTTTAGAAAAATCTACTTGTCACTTGATTGCAGGATAGGCTGGAGTGTGTATATGGAGGAAAGACCAAGGTCAAAATATCACCTTTCTTTCTCCAGAGGTCTTAAAGAACATTACAAGCAAACAAACAAAACCTGAGTTTGTCCTTAATGACCAACCATGTTATTCCCAACTCTGTTCATTGGTAATCCATTTTCAAATATTCTTTCCATTCATAAAATTCTAGGTTCTAATATCCTTTGCTCTAAAGTTCCTTTCAGAGCTGCAACTAAGGTTTTAATAGTGAGATGGCATGATGTAATTTTTTTTAGATGGTGAATTAGGAAGCAGAGTACTTAGATGTTAATATCATTTTTATTATTTATTACCATGGAGACCTTGAGCAGGTCATTTACCCCCTTTAAGCCTCAGTTTCTACATCAGTAAAATGAAAGGTTTGTCTAAATAATTTTTATAGTTCCTTTTAGCCCCAAATTTATGCTTTTACATTTTTTACTGGCTCTAATATTGTAATTTCTAAGGTTCTTTCTAAGTCTAGCTTTCAATGTCCTAGCATTCTATATACTAGCTCCAACATTTTGTCTTTGAGTTTCTAAGACTATCCTTTCATATCAGGACATATCAGAATGTCATTAAGCCTAAGAAAATAATCATTGGGCAGAAAGGCCTAGCAAAAAGAGTTCTTAGGTAAATGTACATAAGTGATGGTAAAAATTGTTTTAGAAACAGATTTTCAGAAAGCAATGTGACATGACTTGAGAGGAGTGAATATTAGAGGAAACAGAAATTTCAGCTCTTTGCACTTTAAAAAAAAAGGCATGAAAAGAACAAAGCTAAGTAATATGATTTAACTGCTTTTTGAATTTTTGAATATGCTACCCCACAGGAGAGAGGGGAGGGAATTAATAAATAATCTGTGAGAGTCAAAGGGATGTGCTTTCGAGCTCTTTAGTGAATCCTACAATGTATTAGGAAAAGTTCTAAATACAAAATAAAATAAAACATACATTCTTAGCAACCAAAATCTTTGAAAAAGTCACTCCACAAGAAGGAATGCAGAAAGCCAGCAGGCTGCTGCAGAAGCAGGAATCTAAGGGCTTTACTTAACATTCACAGGACATAGTACTAAAATATTCATGCATGTTGGAAATAATTATATCATTTTACTGTACACTGTGTGTCAATGAGACTGTACTTTCCAGCTTATATCACTTTTTAGGGTACCAAAATATAAAATATTATTAGATATTCTTAAGTAGGAGAGATATCTTAAGAAGGAGAAAATTTGAGGGATCTTTTGTTGAAAGTTTTAAATCTGAATGCTATACTCAGGGATTAATTGAAAACTAATTGTGGGCATTTTAGTGCACAGCTATCCTTTTTCAAAAAGTCACATTTAAAGGGACATGGAACTCATCATTATAGATTCAGAAAAGTAGACTTATTGCAAGCTGAACAATTCCTGGACTACTATCTTAAATAGACAGAGGATATATTTGTTTGATTTTAGAAGACTGTTGGAACCAAAATGAGGAAGTTACAACTAGAAAGCTAATAACATAAGACATATCTTTCTAATGAACAGATATCAGGTAAATAACTTGATCTAGTGGGTAAGTGGGTAGAGATTTCATGAACGTGAATAATTGTCTAAAGATTACATGGTCCAAGACCTTTAAGAAGGAATCCATATATAGAATTGCCATTTGGTTTGTATGACCTTTCATACCCCATTCATTTCTGCAAACTTATGATTATGTAGATTATTATATCCTCCATAGTCTGTTGTCTGGCTCTCATTGATTGTCCAACAATAAATCCTAGTTAAAATCCCACTTGGTCATTGTTGGGGTCCTCATTCAGCTCATAGTGAATGTAAATAAAATTGTTTCTGTTTTGGCCAGAAACCCAAGGGTCTTCCCCTCCCAGATTGATTTTTTTTGGGGGGGAGGGGGTGTTTGTGACTAGGTAAAAGTGGCCATTCTTTGCTGCATTTCCTTCTTATTTAGTCTTAATCACACGGATGAGTGTTGCCTCAGTCAAACTGATGCCTACTAAAGACCTAAGCTTAAAAAGGCTAAGGTCTCCCACTGTATCCAGGACCATCTCCACTTGTCCTGATCTATATCTGACCATTGGTTCCATAGGACTCCAGAGCAGAAAGTGAGACTGATGACTTTGCACAATCTTCCTTCACTTAAATTCAGTTCACTTAAATAGCATCACTTCCCTGATGTCATGGTCTTCTTTGAGAATAAAGGACAAATGGTCATGGTCTGAGCAGATCCTGAAGGTCTTGTAAAGTGAAATTACTTCTTAGCAGTGATAGATCTCAGCCAAGAGTTACAGGCAAGGAAACAAAGTCAGAGAGGTAAAGTGACTTGCCTGCATCTAGCACAAGTTTTAGAACCAGGACTTTAACCCAGTTTCTGATTCTAAGACTACTTCTCTTAATTGGTAAAAATCAGTTAATAACAAACAGTTTATCTTTGGTTCTGGATAGACATATGTATATATGTGCATGTATAAGCACATATCCACATATGCATATATGTATGTGTATGTGCATGTATTAATACACACATATAAATGTATATATAAAAATCATTTTTATGTCTTTTCTTTCTAGCGACACTCATCCAGATGTGTTTCATTGACTTTCTGTGTGTAGTTAATCCTCAAATCCTTTCTTTGTTCATTCAGCCCTATCAACAGAGATTTCCTTGAGTAATGAGTCACTCTTTATAATTAAGTTCTCTTTTCTTTAAAGAAGTCAAATATCTTTTCCATTTTTTTTCTCTTGATCTTCTTTGCCTCATCTCCCCCCCTGAAATTAAAACCTAGCAAGATTACCTAGCCTACTCAAATATGTCAGCTCCTGGCATTTTCTCTGGATTTCCCTTCATTGTGGATGGATGTCCCTCTTCTGCTCCAACTATTCATCTACTTGATTTCCTTCAAGTTCCAAGTAAAATCCCACTTTCCACAGGAAAACTACCTTAAATCCTCCTAGTTCCAATGCTTTCTCTCTTTTAATTATTTCCTATTTATCCTGTATATACCTTCATATGCATATATATACATGTACATACACAGGCATATACTTAAACACACATGCATATATGTATCGATATATACATGTGTGTATCATATATGTGTCGTGTATATGTATATCTTCATACATGCATAAATATTTACATGTATCACTCATTCAATTGTAATCTTCTTTAGGGCAGTGACTGTCTTTTGCCTCTTTTTGTATCACCAATATGCTTAGGCTTAGCATAGTGTCTGGTATATAGTAAGCATTTAATAGATATTGATTGATTGATCTCTGGATTAGATAGATTGATCTCTTGTTTATCTGCTGGCAAGATGATTAAGTCCATTTCTGTAACCTTAGCTGTATTTTTTCCATAGCATCTCAGGAGACCATGTACTAATCATTTAAATATGACAAAGATGATCTTAAAATATTTTTAATTGCTTATGTTATAAATGGCTGGCTATAGGTGTCAGCACCTATGTTTCACCTGATTTCTTTCTCATATCCATTTTCTTGTTTTCTTCTAGACTTCATTTCTCATTATCTTCATAAACAAATATACTCTGAGGAGTGTCATGGTATATGCATCTATGGAACATGAAAATTATCATTTTGTTTAGCATTATCAAGAAAGGGAAGATAGTTGTGTGATGGATGGATGAGAAGGGTGCTTTCACTAAGTAATAATGTAAAGGACCATCTGGGAACCAAGAGGTTAGGAAAATGAACAGGAAGAGTCTGTACGTTTCTGAATTCTTCAATAGTGAATTATTCATGACTTTCTTATTTCTGTTTGTGATGTTAACATTCACTCAGGCTGCAATGTCCATAACTTTCAGAATTATCTTTGACTCTTCTTTGTCCCTTACTTCTCATATATGATCAGTTACCAAGACCTGTCAATTCCAATTCCTTACCATTTGTAACAACTATTTTTTTAGATTCCTATTGCTGCCACTATGTTATAAAACAATTAGTACTACTTACCTGAACTAGTTCAATATTTCCATAAGAAAATCTTTCTTTTTTTTTCCTCTGTTACTCTGTCCATCCTGCTACTAGAACAGTCTTTCTGATACATAAAATTTACCATATTCCTTCTCTTAATAACGGTCTTTAGCAGATTCTTATCATTTTTCAAGTAAAGTTTCAATACCTTTATTCACCAATCAAGGAAAATACTCTCTAGGCCTTTGTTTGCTCATCTGAGGGAAAAAAATGTGTAGATTGGACAAGATGATCTTACAAAGTCTCTTTCAAATCTATAATCCTATAATACCTTTAACAATTTGGTCTTAACCTATCTTCCCAACTTTATCTCTTATCACTTATTTCCAGGCATTTTATGTAGCAGATAAGTGATGACTACTTTTTGAGCACATTTTACCCTTTCACACTGCTAAGCTTTTGTTCTATTTCCTATACTTTGCAAAGCTCCATTTTCCCTTTCCACCTGTTGAATTCCTACATAATTGATAAAGCTCATCTTAAATGCCACCTTATCCATGAAACCTTTTGTAATATCTCATCAGTTATGACCCCTAAAATCTCACATAATGCTTTCTGTTTTATCTTTTTAATGCATTTGTCATGTACTATTATATATCATATCTGTTGGTGTAAATGTCTCATTCCCCTACTAGAATATAAGTTACATAATGGTGCAATATATTGGACACAAGTGCCTTTTTTTAAAACTGTTTTTACTTGAATTAATAAATTTATTTATTTAGCTATTAATACATTCTTAACAAAACAACAATAACCCAAAATATTTGCAGTTAACAAATTATGATTAGGAAAACTATGGCTAGAACCATAAAGAGTTCTAAATGACTAAGGGGCAGTATTTATACCCCCTAAAAAAATGAACTAGCTTCCCTCTGTGCAGACTTGAATCTGATGCATAACTAGCCTTTTAGCTATGGACCTCTAAGATTTAGTGGGGCAGTTCTTTCTACATTAGGCAAAGTGATTATGAGTGCTATGGTTGTAATCAGGAAACCAAAATTCAGGAGAGTCAGAAGGATCAGTTTTGAGGGATTGACAGAATGCTTGGTCTCCTTTAGAGTTGAGGTATTTTCTGATTACGTGAGAAACTCACGCTAGATTTTCCAATTAATCTTCTATTCCTAAAGTTTCCGAAGTTAATTCATTTTACAAATGTATTTTAATGATTTTATTACATATTATATATTATGATTATTTATTTTAATTATTTCTTCCTCATTTTCACCTTTCTCCCTCTCTTCTTCTGGATTCACAGAATCCATAGCCAGAGGGGAACTTTAAAGTCAACTCATTTAACGTATTTGTGAATAGTATAACCAACCAGTGGACAATCAAGTCGTTTTAGAGACCTTCTTAGAGAAAGTTTGTTCTACTTTGAGTCTGAATTATTGGGAAAATTGAGGAATTATTGAGAAAGTTATTTCATCTGACCTCTCTGAACTACAGTTTCCTCATTTTTAAAGTAAGAAAGTAAGTCCTTTCCATGTCTGAGACTATTATTCTCCTGCAGGCCTATAAACACTTTAAAATAATGCTAGATTACTTCAAATTCAAAAGAATAACTTGAAATAAATGATAAAGAAATGTCTTCAAATAGAAGTTCATTTAACCTGCTTTCATGAAGAGATAAAAGATTGGCTATTATTATCAGTTTATACTAGAAATAAAACTGGACAGAGAGTCAAAAGATCTTTATTCAAATCTTGGATTAAATAGCTATTATGTTACCCTATGGTAAATTGTTTTACCTCTCAGCCTACTGCAAAATGGAGATAATACTTGCACTATTTACTTATACAATGAAGAAAAAAGTCTGTAAACCTTACATAAATTATTTATTATTTTGAATTATGGTTAGCAGTATGTGTTTTTTGTTCTTAGATACTAGGAAGGTAGAGAAGGAAAAACAGTGAATTTGAATCCATCAAGATAGCTCAGATCTATTCTAAGATCTGCCACTATCTAGCTGTAGGAAGCTGGGTCAGACTCTTCATTTATCTGAGTATCATCTGTATGAATTAGATGGATTATTCTACAGAATCTTGACCATCCTAACTGATTTTAATAGACATCTTGGAATTGTTATTCTAACTGAGTGTACTCAATCTGAACATATGATGTATTCCTTTTTTTCCCCTTTCTTCTATCTACTGATTATGAGTGAACCTTTTTCTTCCCTTTTTTGCCCTCACATTTAGAAGTCTTCCACCGACTTTTCTGACACTCTGACAACCCTATCATGTGTGTTAGCAGCAATTGGACATAATGAGCATATATCTTTCTACTTGTGACTTTATGCTGCTATACCCAAGTGGACTTAGTCCTGATTAGCATAAGAATTTACTTTTAAAGGAGGTTATGGTCATTGATGTCTACTCCAAAAGGAACACTGAGTACAGTAAAAAAGATCAACTGAGAATTAGGATTTAGAAGAGGGCTATCTCTGCCACTAACTTGTTCTGCAATCTTGGACAAATAACTCCCCTCTCTGCAGGACTCAGTTTCCTCAAATGAAAAGTAAAGGTGAAGGATTAGATGTTCTCTAAGATTTTTTAAAATTTTATTATTCTGTGGTTATATAGACATATATTTCTTTAGATAACAACACTTTTAATAGGGACTGTTTCTTGGTTTGAATACTTACTGTCTCACTTGCCTTTGTTTCCCTGAACAGATCACTTTATTACACTGAACCTTAGTTTCCACATTTTTGAAACGAGGGATTTTTAAGGGATCTTTAAGGACTTTTCTTATACTAAACCTATAATCCCTTGCCCTCACATGTATGACTAATAACTGGACAACATCTTGTGGAAGAAATATTTTTCCTTCTCTCTGCACTTACCACTCCCCACCCCATCCCCACACAACATGTCAATAATAGAAATAACAGAAAGATTATTCTTGCTGACAGAAGCCTAGGGCATATATCTCCCCTTCTGAAGCTGTTTTCTACTTTCTAGCTCCAGTTCTCTTGCTGACCCTTTTTCTTCTCTAAAGGGACTGGGGGCTTAGCAAGACAGCTAGGGGTTTTCCCAACATGCTTTGGAAAGCTAACCTAAATCCAGGAAAAAAAAAAAATAAGCTCTCTATTTGGAGGGAGGGAAAGTATCAAGCTTCTTCAGGGAGCAACTATCTATCATGGAACAACTTCTTTGTATTCAAGTTATAATGTCAATTTTCCAAGAAAACTTTTATTTTATATACTGAGCGACAACTTAGTTGGCAAAAAAGAGCATTTGAGAGAACGCCTTCACCTGTGGAACATTATTAAGCTTTCTGGAAAAGCCTCTTGTGAGGGCTGTGTCTTGCTACTGAATGATAATTAAGTTAGAGGAAATTACACATATGATTGCACTGAGCTGTGTCTGCTTTCTCTCCTTTCATGCTTTGTTTTTCTTGCTTTTCCTCCTTTTTTCCTTTCTTTTCTTATTTCTCTTTCTCCACATCTTCATGCTATTCTTCATCCTTTTTTTTTCTCTTCCTCCTTTTTCTTTCTCCCTTTCATGAACAGTAGCCATCACATTCCCAGCTCCATTAAAAATAATGACAAATTCTATAAAACAACAATAATAATATTCAATTTACTTGACGTCTTATGCAATGCATCTCATTGTATATCTATGATTATGTCTGATCCTTTCCAGTCCTGTCTTCAGTATCTATGTGTGACAATTGAGACTCAGAGAGAAATGCCTTGCCCAATGCCATACAGCAGTCTGGGATTCCAATACAATCTACCACATACTTCTTAAAGGTTTCTTATTCCTAAGGGTCTCAGGTTCCTCATCATTAAAATAAAGAGATGGAGGTAGATAACCTTTGAGGATTTTCCCTGCTCTGTCAGCTAAATTCTACGTACCTCTCTTTCTCATCCCAGGGCCTGGCAGCCATTCTCTGTGTGTACCCAGAAAAGCAATAGTGCTATGTCCCCCTCCGGTGCTTCCCAATCCTCACTTCCAGGCACTGGTGTGGGCCCAGACCACTGTCACCTTTCCCTCACACCAACCCTCAGATACCTTAATATATTCCACACTTAGCACCTTTGTTGGGTGAGCTGGTAACACTAGTGCCCAAGTAGCTTACCAGACAAATATGCATTCAAATATCCCTACCAGAAGGAAAGAAAGGCATGGCCTGGGCTGGGAGAGAGCCTCGTACCTTTTGGAGGCCAGGCCTTATTTATTAGTTTATTCTGTATGCTATCCCAAAGTGTAGCTGTTTTCTATAAAAAGCCAAGCAACAGGTTTGCCCTGTATATAAGTTCCTGATTTTAGTTCACAGTTTTATTATCTTTTGTGTCTCTTCTTCTTCCTCTCCCATTCTTGGACACATAAGCTTTTTTTTTTTTTTTAATTTAGTAAGTATTTTCTTTTGCTAAATAAAATGCCTAGGAAATAAAAAGAATATTAAACTCTGCCTCTACAAAGTTGAATTAAAAAATAACCCCCTGCTCAAGTAGCTTACATTGAAGGTCTTCCAATTCCAATTCTATTGCTTCTTTCTTCCCCTCTAGATTATATTTTTTGACTCTGGATGTTTTTCTCTGCCTCATCAGCCTTATTAACCTGGAAGTATTCTCCATTCCATGACCCTTTCCTCTGATTATTCAGTTCTTCCCAGAACTTCCACTTTAAGATAAGTGCCTAGGTCAGCCAGTTCTTCAATCTTCTTTACTCCACTGGCTCTCGAGACTGTATTCACCGTTTCCCAATGCCTTCCCCTTCCCCAGAGTTTTCACTTCCTTTTATGTGTTTGCTCCCCATGTTAGACTGTGAGCTTCTTGATGGCAGGGGCTGTCCTATTATCTGCCCAATCCTTGCTTGGCACAGTACCTAGTACATAGCAAGAAATCAATAAGTGCTTGTTGACTTGTCATGACTCTGTTATGTCCAAATGCTTGCTTTTTTTCAACGTTCTGTTTGGAGCAGTAGCAAGTTCTTCAGTCAGTAGCATTTTAAATTTAAAATGTACTCACCTGAAAAAAGAATAGGGGCAACTGGTTGGCACAGAGTGCCAGGCCTAGAGTCAGGAAGACCATCTTCCCAAGTCCAAATCTGGCCTCAGACACTTACTAGTTGTGTGACCCTGGGCACAGGGCACAGGAAACCCTCAGTTTCCTTATCTGTAAAATGAACTAGAGAAGGAAATGGCAAGCTACTCAGATTCTTTGCCAAGAAAACCCCAAAAAACACCAAAAAGAGTTAGATGTACATAATATGAGTAAATCACAATAACAGCACTTGAAAAGAAATATGACTGAGTTTGGGATTTTAATCCCAACTATTTTTATAATAATGATCAATTAGGAATAACTCTATGTCTTCTGGCCATTGGGTGGAGGCTCTCACTTCTAAAGCCAGATAGGCTTTCTTTGTAAACTCCTGCAGTCCCAGTGTGCTCAGGTGATGAGTCTGCACTTTGAGGGTCCTTTCAGCCCATGAAAAGTCAGGCATCCCATGCATCAATGAGTGCTTTGCGGTGCATAGAGCTTCAAAGTTGCTGAGCAGTCCACCCAGCACCATAAATTACAGGGTAGTTATTTCTTAGTTATTTTGCAGTTACAGTGCAATTAGTTCCACTTAATGTCAACTTTTGCCAATACGTCTTCCATTAGCCTGAAAATTATCACTCGGCTCTGGAACGGCAGTAATGTTCATGCTGCTTTCAGACTCCGGCCGGGATGTAGGAGGGGAAAGGAAATAGGGGATCATTGTTGGGAATAGGAGGTTAGCTTCTTTTGTGAGTGTCAGAGCAGGCTTTCCCAGATCCCTGGTGGCCGACTTCAGCTCTTCTGTCTCTCCCTCCCTCTCCTCCCTTCTAAATCTGTGATTATGTGAGATAGTCCTAAGAACACAGTGGCTATGCCATAACTGGAACTGTTCTTTTGGCTGGAGAAAGATAAGAAACAGCTAGTCAACGTATACATGAAAAAGTGTGATAAGGTGAAATCTAGGATATATGTATATGTGCATGCAGCATGTATACTGTGCAGGATGCTTGTGTGTTTGTGTACATGTGTATGCATGTATGTATATAATACATATATACCTAGATCTAGTATATACTTATACATATACAATATTCATGTACATATAGATATGTATATACACATATAGATAGAGATATATGCATGTGTATGTATTTATATTATCCTTCTAAGCAAGGTAGAATAAGGTGATCAGTGCTGCCTTATAACTTCATAGTTTGCTTTAGATTACACTGTCAAACCTGTTCTACAGAAAATAGATAGGCACCTATACAGGTAATATTAAAATGCTTTCCTCACCACTTAATATTTATTTATTCATTCATTCTTTTGACAAAACTTTAAGTATCTATCATGCATTGAACTCTTTGCCTGGCACTAGGGGAGATACAAATTTGGAAAAGACATAGTCCCTGTCTTTGTATAACTTAAATGTTAGTAGAGTATAAAGATAGCAATTCATATAACCCTAAAACACAATCCTCAGAATTAAGTGACTCAGAGAAGTATAAAATAGAGCAAAGAATTTTCCCCCTGAGGCAATTGGGGTTAAATGACTTGCCCAGGGTCTCACAGCCAGGTAGTGTTAAGTGTCTGAGGCCAGATTCAGGGCTGGTTCTCTATCCACCACCTAGCTGCCCCAGAGCAAAGAATTTTAAAGTCCCAAGGGGAAGATACTTACAAGGTAAGAGATCAAGGAAAGCATTCCAAGGAATGTCAGGTTGGACATGGGCTTTAAAAGATGCATAGGAATTCAATAAACAAAGTATAGAAAAGAAAGATTCCTAGACATAGAAAAAAGCATGAACTCAAGTAGCCTTTATTTTGGTGAAAAGATAATGTATTTCACATTATAGTGATTCCTGGTACAGAGCTGAGTTATTTTGGCTGAATGTGCAAACATGCTTCATTATGCTATAAATAGCTTAAACCCTCAGATGATATATTGGCAATATAGTGTAAAGGAAAGTATATTGGACAACCTAAGTTCATATTCTGGGTTCTGTTCCTTTTGAGTTGTAATATTTTGACCCTGGTCCTCAATTTCCTTCCTTCCTTCCTTTTCTTCCTTTCCTTCCTTCCTTCCTTCCTTCCTTCCTTCCTTCCTTCTTTCTTGTTTTCCTTCTTCCTTTCCTTGTGTTCACATGGGAAATCATACCTTTATATGTGGTAATATAAAAATTGTGATCACCAAAACCTCACATGAGATTTGGGGCTAGATTTTTTTCTTCTTCTTCTTTACTTATGTATTCTATCGTTAAAAATAATAATAATAATAACACACCAAACCAAAGTATTATCTTGTAGTTTCATTTATAAATTTCTGATATACAGTTCTGAGAAACCAGGTTTTGATAAAGCCCATTGAGATTCAAATAGAACTTCTTGATCATGCCTTAAATCCAAATCATTTTGGCTCTCACTGATTGGTCATAGATCCCAGTCCAAGCACCACTTGTTCTTTGTTTGGGTTTTGATGGTTCAGAGTAAGTATAAGTAACAATTGTGTATATTCTAGCCAGAAACCCTGGGGGTCTTCCTCTCCCAGTTTAGTTAATTTTTTTTAATTGAATAGGCAACCTAAGTTATCCTTTGACCTCATTTCTTATCTAGCCTTAGCCTTAGACAAACTGAGATCTCTTAAAGATTTTAACTTCAAAAGGCCAAGTTCTCCTCCTATTTCTTGCCACTGGACTCAATTAACATTGGAGGAGAAAGTGAAGTTGATGACTTTGCACAGCCCTCCCCCACTTAAAGCAAATTAATTTATTTGCAAGTCAGGACATCACCCTCTTGATGTCATTGGTCTTCTTCAAGAAGGAAGGACAAATAACAATAACAACATCTAAGATCCCTTTTAACTATACATATGTGACTCTATGATATATGATCCTGTGATTCTACTTGCCCCTGCTTTATCAGGTACAACCAGAGAATGGATATGTGTTCTTCCATTGAGTTCATACCCTTCTTACTCATCTACCCTTTCATCCCAGTTTCTACTTTTTTTTTTTCAGAAACCTGAAATCAAATTGACATTACCTTAGACCACTATTCCAAATTAATTCATAATATTTATCTTTTTTCTCTACCTTTTCAATATTTCTTTAATCCTTTTATAATTGGTTATAAGTTGCTTTAAATTTTGGACCTGTGCCCACCATCCAACAATGATTTTGTATAAATTATTCACTTGAATGTATACATTTTGCTCTCCTAATATATGTAAACTTATTGAAAATAGTAATGGTTTTATTATATCATTGTATCTCTAACAATTCCTAGTACATATTAAGTTCTTTTTTTTTTTTTTCTTTTTGCTGAGACAATTGGGATTAAGTGATTTGCCCAGGGTCACACAACTAGGGAATGTTAAGTGTCTGAGACCAGATTTGAACTCAGGTCCTCCTGACTTCAGGGCTGGTGCTCTATCCACTGCACCACCTAGCTGCCCCCACAGTAAGTTCTTAATAAATGATTGATGAATTGAAAATGAAATTAAATTTACAGAATGAGGTATGACCATAAATCACCAAATTTTAGAATTGCAAAAGACTTCAGAAGTTAACAGATTCAATTTTCATCTGAAGTGTGAATACTCTCTATAGTATCCATGACAAATGTTTTTTATAAAATCTTATCATACATATGGAAGTTTTGTTTCTCTTTTTGTTGTTGTTGTTGTTTTGTTTTGTTTCATTTGTTTGTTTGGGGTACAGAATCCTAGAGTTGGAAAGGTTAACAAGCATCATCTAGTTCATCCCTTAATAATAATGCCCTCTACCATAAGGCTGGCTATCGTCTATTTAGCTTTTACTTGAAAACCTCTAATGAGTGGGAGCACACTTCTTACTTCCTGAGTAAATTATTTTCCAGTCTTCTAGAGGCAGCTCTTTGCAAAACAAGAAGCATAGAAAAAAATAAATAAATAAAATTTCATTGAGATCTTTTGCTTTTATAGCACTATTTCCCAAAGCATCCTTTTCCTATTCCCTGTTCACTTCCATAAACTCATCCCTTATTGCAAAAATATGCAAAGAAGGGGGAAAAACATTTCACCAAAACTAATCAAGACAATCTAAATCTTTGAAATTATATGCAATATTCCCTCACTTCATAGATAAGAAAACTGGAACTCAGAGAAAGAAAATCATTTGCCTAATAGCACTAAGTAGAAATCAAGATTCAAAACTAGGTTCTCTTTAGAAGATAATTTCAGTATTATCTTTTCTTCAATAACCCTTTCCTTCATCCCCACTACTACACCACTGTCAGAGAGCTCTAAATGTCAGAAGAGTCTTCCTTAGAATGAGCACAAATCTCAGTGTGAGAGTATTTTTCAACACATAGCTAAATGAGTCATAGTCCTTCCAAGTTGTCCCCAGCAGAGAACTTATCTCAACATTTCCATTTTTCAAATGATGTCAAGAACTTCTCCTTGGGAATTGCCTTCCAGGCCGGTGGCCTCATCTTTTGAATTTCCTCAATGGTGGAAAATCTATATCCTTTGAAAGTCAATTTACATATTGGAAACAGCCCAAAGTCAATCAGAGTCACATTTGGGGAATAAAGTGGAGAATGAACCTGATTGATAATGGGTTTGGTCCAAAGTGAGACCTGGTTCTGGCAGGACAGCACTGCTTCTCTGTGGTTCATAAACTTACTTGGAAAACAGTTCCCCAAGGAGGTGTTCAGATAAGGTCTGACAATGCTAATATCTTTTGAATAAATGTATTTTCTCCCATGGGGACTCTTTTGAAGGAGACACTCTTTTGGATTTATAAGTTCTCTTCTGCTTTTGTTTTGTTTTTAAATCCAATGTGTGGGATTGAATGGAGTTCTTAATGTCAGAAAATCTGAGTCTGAGTCCTAGCTCTGACCCTAAAAATGAGAAAGCCACCTACTTAACCACTCTGTAACATATTCAAAGCATTGATAAGAGTGCAATATTTTCAAATGGGATTGAAATGATAATTTCAGCTCAAATTGGGCAGGACTTTAAAAACTAAAAAAAAGAGTTTATATTTTAAAGGCAACAGGAACCCACTGAAGTTGAGTAGGAGAATAACTGGTCAGATTTGTGCTTAAGGAATATCACTTCATCATCAGTGTGTAGGATGGATAGGAAAAGTCAGAGACTTGTTCAATGAGTTGGCTGTTGCAAAGATCCAGATGAGAGGTGATGAGGGTCTGAATTAAGGTTCTATCTGTTTAAGTAGACCAAAATGGTAGCATGCAAGAGATATTGCAAAGGTGGAAATGAAAAGTTTTGGCTGTGCAAAGAAGGGTGAGGGAATATGAACAGTTCTGAGGTTATGAATGGAGGAGATAGAAAGAATGGTGGTGTTTTCAATAGAAACAGAGAAGCTTGGAAGAGGGGAGGTAAAGGAGGAAAACAGAACAAGATTTAGAGAGTCCTTTGGTAGAAACCATGAGCTCATAGATATGGGCAGCCCCTGCAGTTTTCCTTTCCTATTTTCCAGCCATATTGGACCACTCATTGTCCTCATTTTCACCCTGTTCTCTCAAGTCTCTGTATCTCTGCCAAAACTGTCTGTCATCTCTGGAATTGATGTGGCCTCAATCAAATTCTTCAGTTGGACCAGTTCTTGGTTTCCTCAACTATAATGAGGGAATTATGCTTTTAAATCTAGCTCAATGATCCTTTGACTCCTTTCTGTTCTATTTATTTCAATTTATCTCTTCTTTTGAAGTCCAACTCAGATATTACCTTTCCAAGACCTTTCCCTGACTTCTTCATATTTCTTTAGAAAAATTTACTTGAATTTTTACTTTGTACTTACCCTATTTTCCACTGTAGCATAGTTATTGTCCTCATTACCAAACTGTTTGAAAACATTATCTGTGGCAAATCTCTTTATATTTTTGTCCCTTACATCTCAATAAGACTTGAATATAGTAAGCT
Organism: Myrmecobius fasciatus; assembly: GCA_023553655.1. Classification (NCBI taxonomy): domain Eukaryota; kingdom Metazoa; phylum Chordata; class Mammalia; order Dasyuromorphia; family Myrmecobiidae; genus Myrmecobius; species Myrmecobius fasciatus. The sequence continues at coordinate 3,331 of JAJPUD010010926.1, read as the reverse complement.
TACATACATGTATATATATATACATATATATATAAAATTACTAAAATAAGCATTCACAAGAATTGCTTTCTCTGTGAATGTCTATATATTTATATATACATATATATAAATTGTGAAAGGTTTTATATATATAATATGCTTACATATTAATAATGCATGTATATTTACATATGTTATATACTAATATATGTATACATGCATACATTCTATAAATTATAGAATCATGGTTTCAAAAGCAGAAAGGACCTCAGGGGCCATTTAGTCCAATTTCATTATTTTAAAGATGAGGAAAGTAAAAAAACTGACCCAAAGTTTCACTGGTAGTTAAATTCCAGAGGTAGGATTAAATCCAGGTTTTTCTGGCTCCTAAATCAAAGATTTTTCTATTGTACTACTCTCCTATATTCTAATGTAATTATATATTTTACTTTTGAATAATTAAGATTGGAGGTAGGGGAAGATGTGGATTATAATCTAAAGAATACAATATTTATTGAACAAAAATTATGTTCTCAGCTCTACATTAAGTGCTGGATTAAAAAGTGAATTGAAAATTCTTGGTGACTAGACTTTAGTAGTAATTGGTGTCTTTCATCAGCAGCTTGAGTATATATGATACATTCTGACCCTGAGATTGTACCTTTACTTTTTATTAGTAATTGCTCTTTCTGCTGGATCTTTCCTTACTTCTTCCTGCATTGTAAGCATTTATCCTATGATTAGTGATTCCCCTGGTTCCCATTCCCAGTTCCTGGAATTTGTATTCTTCTACCTTGTACTGTCATGGCATTGGTCTACAATCTCACCCTATAATAATAGGTATAATAATAATAGCCTTAACATATACACTCAATGAAGAAATTGATGTCCTTCAGTTATGTCCCACTCTTTATGATCCCTTTTGGTATTTTCTTGGAAAAGATATCAAAGCTATTTGTCACTTCCTTCTCCAGCTCATTTTACAGATGAGGAACCTGAGACAAACAGGATTAAGTGATTTGCCTAAAGTCACTCAACTAGTAAGTGTCTGAGGTCAGATTTTGACTCAAGAAGATGAGGCTTCCTGTTTTAAACCAGGCACTCTGTCCAAGGTGCCAGCTTACTGTCCTGTAAAAAGACTGTTACTAGTTTTATATGATACAGTAGGTTAAAATTGGACTCAGTTTAAAATCAAGTTATGTTCATAAGAAAATGCTGTATAGCATACTGCCTTGCAATGAGTACAGATAGACATATTTTATTTTATCACACATTGCTTTATTGCTTCTAGCAGATACTTTATTTTTTTTCTTTTTTGTTTGTTTTGTTGTTGTTGTTTTAATGAATTGAAGGTTATCTTCAGGCAACCCTGAGTTGAGCAAGCCATTTTTCTAACACTATGTGCTCACATCATGTCTCTGTATCACATTTTTGTATTTGAAACTTTTTTCTTATTATTACATCTGCTATGATGATTTGTAATCAGTGATCTTTGATGTAACTACTATAATTGTTTTGGAGTCTTATGAATTGAGCCCATTAAAGACAATGAACTTAATCAATAAATGCGGTTTGCATTCTGACTGCCCCATAGATAAGTTATTCCCTCATCTCTCTCCTTCACCTTGGGTTTCACTATCCCATGAGATACAACAATGTTGAAATAAGACCAATAATATATACCCTACAATGGTATATAAATGTTCAAGTGAAAAGGAAGAATCAATTAATGTGGTAAACTTCATGGCTCTCTTATTTTAAGAAATGTATAGGCACCCCAATCTTTACCAACCACCATCCTGATGAGTCAGCAGCCCTCAACACTGAGTCAAGAACTTTCATTAGCAAAAAATAAATATATATATATATGAATCTCTGAAATTTCAAATGATAGCATTTTTTAACATTAAAGTTTTTTTTAATTGAGTCACATCTTTTTAGATTTAACAGTATTATATACTTAAACTGTATTATGTTCACACTATATATGTACTATAAATGCATTGGAAAACAAAAAAAAATGTGTGAATATATTATTGTGATATTAACATTATTGTAAAGATCTGGAATTGAACCCATAACTTCTCTGAAACAAACCTATATTTTCATATTGGTACAAGTGATAAAGTTTAACCAGAAGGTGTTTAGATGGAAATGATTGAGTGTCGTAAAACAAATATTTCCTTTGCCTTGTCAACTTTGTGAATTTTGTGAAATACTGAAATGTATTTGGGATGATTCAAAAGAAAAGTGGGAGAGGGTTACATGTAATTGATGGTCAAAAGTAGAAGGGGTAGATGCTATCATTTTTAGCATTGATTTTGGTAGAATATCATGAATATAGAACCATAGGAAGATGGAAGTTTTATGGATGTAACTTTGTACTTTATATTTCTATTTCTCATTTTGCAATTGACTTTTCTCTTCATTAAACTTAATTTCACCAGTTAAGCTTTATCCTTAGCTAAAGCTCCCATCAGTATGAACTCAGGATGCTACTAATGATGTGACCTTTGTTCTGTGAGAAAGAGGGAAGGATTTTAAGTCTCCCCCAAAGTGTGTATACATGTTCACTTTGGAAATGGATGGGCTGTCTGGTTCAAATGTTTTGAGTTCAGAGACCTGCAGCTACTTGGAAACCAAGGGAATTGAATAGGAAGAAAGCTGTCTATATCAAACAAGAGTACTACGTGGATTTTGTGCCCAGCCTGATCCTTTGGAGTATCAAAGACATTCTTTCTACCCGTGAACAGAATGACCCTACATAAATCAATATAGTGAAAGGCAAAGAAAAGCAGGGAGGGGGAGTGATGGCCTAAAAAAAAAATGTAAGAAGAGCAGGGATCCATGTAAGGCTTTGAGGAAGCATGTAAGAAGGAGAGAGAAAAAAAACAGTAAGTGGGAAAAAAAGGCCAAAAGAGACAAAGACAAGGTTAGAGGCAGATTCAGAACAAGGAATTAGGTAGAGAAAGAGGCAAAGAGAATGAAAAAATAAAGAAGAAGGGAATTAAGCTGAGGAAATGAAAAGGGTAAGCAAAAAGATGGGAGAAAAAAAAGAATATATGGGAGAATTTCTGTGATTATGAGTAAGGGAACTAGGGATTACAGAATACAACCAAAAAATATAGAAGAGAGAATCATGGAGAATAAGATGAGTGGGAAATACATAATGAGGAGAAGAGAGAAAATTAAAAATAAGAGAGAATGAGGAAAAACATAAATGAAAAAGAAAATAAGGGGGAGAAAAATACCAAGGCTATAGAATTGATAGATAGTGGAAGAATAAGACAGGTAAAGAATAAAAGGAGGAGGTTGAGAAAGCAAGAAAACGAATGAAGAAAAAGAAAAAGAA
>JAJPUD010010925.1:0-57990 GCA_023553655.1 Myrmecobius fasciatus | reverse complement strand
TTGACAGTTATTTTGAATAGAATTTCTTTTTGTATCTCTTGCTGCTGAACTTTGTTGGTAATATATAAAAATGCTGATGATTTATGTGGATTTATTTTGTATCCTGCAACTTTGCTGAAGTTATGAATAGTTTCTAGTAATTTTTTAGTTGATTCTCTAGGGTTCTCTAAGTATACCATCATGTCATCTGCAAAGAGTGATAATTTGGTTTCCTCATGACATACTCTAATTCCTTTAACCTCTTTTTCTTCTCTTACTGCCAAAGCTAACATTTCTAATACAATATTAAATAGTAATGGTGATAGTGGGAAGCCTTGTTTCACTCTTGATCTTATTAGGAATGGTTCTAGTTTGTCTCCATTACATATGATGCTTGCTGATGGTTTTAAATAGATGCTTCTGATCATTCTTTTTTTTTTAATTTTATTTTTTTAATTTTATTTGCATAACATATGTGTGGGTAATTCTTCAACAATAACCCTTACATAGCTTTCCATTACAAATTTTCCCCCCACCTCCCCACCCCTCCCCAGATGGCAGGATATCCACTACATGTTAATTATGTTAAAATATTGGTAAATCGAATATATTTATACATATTTCCAAACTTGTCATTGTTGTGCAAGAAAAATCTTGTCTACACAAACGATATATCAGATAAAGGAAACACAATGTAAGCAAACATCAATCAAGGAGTATGAGAATGTTATGTTGTGGTCCACATTTCACATCCCTCTCTCTGGGTGTATATGGCTTTCTTCAGTGAACAATTGGAGGTGGTTTGAAACATTTCATTGTTTTGAAGAGAGCCATGTCCATCAGAATTGATCGTCATATAGTACTGTTGTTGCCGTGTATAATGATCTCCTGGTTCTGCTCATTTCACTCAGCATCAGTTCATGTAAGTCTCTCCAGGCCTCTCTGAAATCATCTTGCTGGTCATTTCTTACAGAACAATAATATTCCATAATATTCATATACCATAATTTATTCAGCCATTCTCCAATTGATGGGCATCTTTTCAATTTCCAGTTTCTTGCCACTACAAAAAGGGCTGCCACAAACATTTTTGCACATGTGGGGCCCTCTCCCTCCTTTAAAATCTCTTTGGGATATAGGCCCAGTAGAAACACTGCTGGGTCAAAGGGTATGCACTGTTTGATAACTTTTTGAGCATAGCTCCAAATTGTTCTCCAGAATGGCTGTATCCGTTCACAGCTCCACCAACAATGCATCAGTGTCCCAGCCCTCCCACATCCCCTCCAACATTCATCATTAACTTTTCCTGTCATTTTAGCCAATCTGACAGGTGTGTGCTTCTGATCATTCTAAGGAAAAGCCCACTTATTCCTATACTCTCTAGTGTTTTTAATAGGAATGGGTGTTGGATTTTATCAAATGCTTTTTCTGCATCTAATGAGATAATCATATGATTTTTGTTAGTTTGGTTATTAATATAATTGATTATGCTGATAGTTTTCCTAATATTGAACCACCCCTGCATTCCCACAAGAAAAGTTTTCACATGCTTGGGGCTGACATTCCCTAGCTTAAGGTCTACTGATTACACTCAATCTGGTTTAGTCCATCTACTGAGACTAATTTATTGGGATATGTCTTCTTGTAGTCACAGTAAGATACATGGATAACCAGCTCTGAAAAGGCTTTGTCAAGCTTTCATTCCAGAGGAGCTAGTCCTCCTTACTGAATACCCCATACTCCCTAAATTAATTGAAAACAAAAATCCCCCTCCTCTAAAAAAAGAGATCTTTATTAGGCAAGAATTTCTTTGCATGAGCTCTTAAGGTTTTCCTCCTGAGGGTACACGAGTGAAGCATCCCAAATCAGAAGAGTTCCACCATGTAGTCTGAAAATCTTACTTCATATGAGAAAACTCCTTACATCATATTCCTTATACCAACATCTTCAGAGATCTTGACCAAGAAGGGACCTTAGAGACTAAAATAACTCATTTATTTAATAGCTAAGGAAAAAAGATGGGTTTATTAACTTGTCCAAGGTTATATAGCTTAAAAAAAAAAAAAAGAACAACTGGGATTCAAATCTAGATCCTCTTACCAGAAACCTAGAGTTCTTTCCACCATTGCAGTTTGCATCCTTTTCTCTCCATCCTCCCCCCATTATCATTCTCTTCAGACAATTTTTACCCTCTCTGTGAAGACTTATATCTGCCAAGTTCATCTGTCATCCCCAAGCTTCATTCTTCTAATTCTGACCCTAACAGCATCCCTTCACCTCAGAATGTCTCAGATCTGGGAACTATGATTGGAGGGGAGTGTGTGTATATATGTGTACAAAGTCAGGCAAGCTCTGCCAGTGAGCACACAGGTGTGGGGCTCTCCAAGTGGGTTTGTTTTTCTCCACATTTGGAATTGCTCCCAGTGACTGACAGTGTGAATCGTTCTAGACTAAAGAACTAACATAATCACATGACTATGTTTATGAAATTCCAGAACATCTGTTGCAACTTTTTGGGGGGAGAAAGGGGTATTTATTCTCTTTTTGTTTCTTTTTGTTGTGAGGACCAAATGAAATAATATTTGTAAAATGTTTAGACAGGGTCTTCACTTAGTAAGTGCATATAAATGCTAGCTATTATTCTTACGTACTCATTAGATTGTGAGCTCTCCAAGAGCAGGAACTTTATTTTACCTTTCTTTGTATCCCCAGCACCTGGCACATAGTAGGCACTTAATCAATATTTATTGACAGACTATTTATGTTTACTTATGTCCTTGTAGTCTCCTTTGGTAAAATGTAACCTCTTCAAGAGGGGATTGTTTCATTCATTGTATTTGTAACCCTAGTACCTAGCACAGTGTAGCCTCTTAATAAATACTCATTAGTCTAATGGTCATGGCTCTCTTCAACAGTGAGATGATTCAAACAGTTCTAATTGTTCAGTGATGAAGAGAGCCATCTAAACCCAGAGAGAGGATCATGGAAACTGAGTGTGGACCTCAACATAGCATTCTCACTTTCTGTTGTTTGCTTGCATTTTGTTTTCTTTTTTGATCTGATTTTTCTTGTGCAGCAAGATAACTGTATAAATATGTATACATATATTGGATTTAACATATATTTTAACATATTTGACATGTATTGGACTGCCTGCCATCTAGGAGAGGGTGTGGGGGAAAGGAAAGGAAAATTTGGAACAGAAGGTTTTTCAAGGGTCAATGTTGAAAAATTACCCATACATATGTTTTGTAAATAAAAGGCTTTAATAAATAAATAAATACTTATTGGTTGATCACTGCAACACACTGGACTACTGGATAGGAATCAGAAGTTTTTAGGTTTTGTGATTTAGGATCCAGGATGTTCCTGGTTCAGGTGGAGGTCCCTAAAATTCTGATTCAATTTTTGATCAATCATTCAACAGTCATCAACAATCAATGGTACCAGGCACTGTGCTAAATTCCGGGGACAAAAAATAAAAGAATTCCTACTCACAGAGAATTTACTTTCTAATGAGAAAGATGATAAATATGCATGAAAATATAAGTAATGCACAAAATAAATCTATGTAAAGTAGCTTAATGTAAGATAATTTGAGAGGGAAGGACATGAGCAGGTATAAGAAGGAATCAGGAGAGGCTTCATGTAAAAGACAGTACTTGAGCTGGGTTTTAAAAAGCTCATGTGAGGCCAAAGTAAGGAGAGAGTGGATTCCAGGCATGGAGAATGGTCAGGGAAAAGGCATGAAGGCATAGAAAAAATCCCAGTTTGGCTAACAACAAAGAGTGTGAGTAGGAGAATAAAATACAATGAGGTTACAAAAAGAAGTTGTGAAGGGTTTTCCAAACTAAACAGATGCCATAATTGATAAATGATCAAAGGGTAAATTTTTAAATGGCCAAATCGCCAAAAATTAGAGAAATGCAAATTAGAATAACTTTGGGGTTCTACTTCACACATTGGCAGAAAGGACAAAAAAAGAAAATATATATTGTCAGAGCTTTGAGAAAACAGTCCACTAATGCATTGTGGTTGAGCTGTGAATTAACACAAACATTTTAGAAAGCAATTTGGAACTATGCTCAAAATAAATCACGGAATATCCTTTGACTCAGCAATACTCCAAAGAGATCAAAGAATAAAGGGGTTCATATGAACAAAAATATTTATAGCAGTTCTTTTTGCAATGACAAAGAAGTGGAAAAGAAGTATTCATCATTTGGAGAGTGTTTGAACAAATTATATGCATATAATGAAATACTATTGTGACATAGGAAATGAAAACTAGAGAAATCTAGGAAGATTTGCATGAACTGATGCAGAATGTTTTTTAACAGAACCAGAACAATTTGCATAATATAAACATTGGAAAGGTAACCTTGAAAGACTTAACTCATCAATGAAATGAGCAACCATAATTCCAGAGGCCCAGTGATAAACCCTGCTTACCCACCATGAGAAATGATGAACTCAAGATGCAGAATGCAATTTTTTATGGACATAGCCAACGGAGGAATTTGTTTTGCTTGACTAGGAATATTTATTACATTTATTCTGTTTTTTTTTTTTTTTTTTAGTGGGGAGAGATGGGAGAGAGAAAAACAAAAACAAATGCTTAACTTAAAAAAATAAAATCAGTTATATTTCTAAAAGCTCAGTGGGGGAGTTTATTTTAGAAGAAATAGGAAGCTATTGGCCTTGAGTGGAGGAGTCAGATGATCAGAAATGTGCTTAAGGAAAGTTACTTTGCTAACAAACAGGGTATAGAATGAACAAGAGAGATGAGAGACAATCTGTATGTGTACAAATAACTGAAGGATTCGAATCAGTGTTGATGTCCTGCCTATAAGTACATGCTTGTTAAATCATTGTCCAGTCCCACTCCTAGCAGATTCGATGCATGTAAGTGTGAATGAATATTAGTGCATGATGGTAAATTTAAGATTAAACATGTTTGAAGGAGGGTATGAACACTGAAGTATGAATTCTAAGTATCTACTTAAGGGTAAGCATCTACTAAGGGTCTACTAGGTTTCAGGCACTGCAGTAGATATCAGAAATACAAAAACAAAGAACTAGGAAAATGTGTGCGAATGATGTGTATATGTATATATGTAGCTTAATCAAGTCTGAGAATGTATGGTATGTGTGTGTGTGTGTGTGTGTGTGTGTGTGTGTGTGTGTGTGTGTGTGTGTGTTAGGCTAGGTCATGGAATCGTAGATTTAGAACCTAAAGGGACTTTAAGTGAGAAAATAAAGAGTCCCAGAAAAGTTAAAAATCACTTGCCCGGGGCCAAAAGGTAAGCAAGTAGATGAGGCAGGAAGTGAATGGCTTTCAAAGTCCAGTCTAACTTGACTAAATATGACTCTTTAACTTGAGGGGGTTTGTTCGGGAGTGACTCCGGCCTGCCTGGGGGGTAGTGACTGTCCCACAGCCACAGTTGTGGTCAGGCCAGTGGGCGGGAGAATTAAAACCCTATTTAAACTTCTTTTTATTCTCCCAGCGGAGAAGCTGGGGAGAAATTCTAGCAAGTGCTAATTAAGCCCATGGGGTCGACTCAAACAAGTGAAGGGAATTCTGTTTTAATTACCGGCCCAGGAAAAGGGGAGGGGGTGACATTTTGCGGGTGGGGCCCAATTCCTGGAGCTACCTGCGGTTCCCACTTCATTTCCCCCTGCGGAACTCTCGGGCCGAGCTGAAATCCCAGGCCCTGATACCCGACGTCCCCAGGGAGGGCGGGCAAGAGCGGGGCCGCGAGGCCCGGGCCATCTGTTTCCAAACTCCCGGACTAATGTTTGTAACAGACACGCTACCTAATTAAATAGTTAGGGAACCGGCTTTTATATCTTTAGCACCTAATTTACTATTGTTTCTTTGAAAGCGCCCGCTTCCCCGCGGCTTTGGTGCCTAGGTCCCCCCGGTTTTATGGTGGCTTTCAAGTCTCCGCGCGTTTTTTGCGCCGGGATTCCGGGCGGCCGGAGGCCTCGTTAGGACCCCAGCTCTGCTCAGGCCGAGGGAAGCGCAGGTCCGTTTTATGGGGGCTCATGCTGGGCCAGTTACCACCGCTGTGCTAATTGTGTAATGACCCCCGTTTTAACGACCACTGCCTGGCGCTTTATGGGCCTCAGCTATCCCTTCCTTCCGCGGCAGCTCTGCCCAGAGGCTCGCTCCAGCCCACTGACCCACACACCACGTCAGCCACCCCTCGGGTCTGTTCTGGGGACTATCCGTTTCCACTGAGGCTTCAGGGAAATCCGACACCTCCTACTCGAGATTGACTAACCTCCCCCACCAAGTCCCTCGAGGAACTCGGTGTGGAGATCTGAATGATGCTCTAGTGAAGAAGAAATTTAGAGAAATGTTGAAAATGCACCCACCCGCTGCCCGGACAAAGAGCGGAGCTGCTATTAGAGGGAAGGAGGTTGCAAACTTCTCTTGCCTTTGGTCCAGTCTAACCAGGCCCAGGCCCTTCCCCCTTCCCCCAATCTGTTGAGGCAAAAGAAGCCTGCCGGAAGAATCTGTGGCTTTTCACTCAAGTGGCCAAAAAGCAAGATTTCCATCAGCGTTAGGGATGATCTGTAACAGTTCACAGCCTGAAGAGTTAGAGGTGTGTGTGAAATGCTTATCTGCCGTGACCCTGTCTTAGTCGAGGTGGAGTTTAACTTAGAATCATATAATTATAGGTGAAAGGGATCCTAGAAATGTTACAAATAATGGAAGTGAATTTCCCAATTCTAATGGCAGATGCGCTAAAGCCTCTTATACCAAATCTAAAGTCTTTGCATGAAAACCGACTTAGCATGTACAATGGTGATAACTTGCACAGCCATATTCATACATTTCTGAACTGTGTGTACAGAAAGTTGGGGCGTGGAAGGATGATACGTTTTAGCATTAAGTACTCCCAGAGTACTCTAAGCCAAACTCTTGTGGAAGGTGGGAGATACTGGAGCTTGAAAAGAGGAAGGAAGAGGGTAATCTCCAAGACATACACACATGCAAAGACTCCCCTACAAAGACTTGTCAAAACCCGCAGCTGGGGAGACTCGATCACACCCCCGCGGGGGTGAAGAAGGGGCGGCGAACCGTTATCTCAAGCTGCCCCAGTAGCTCTTTGCTCAGTGGTTAGCGTCCCATTGGATGGTTGCTAGGAAACTGTCTGGTACAGCCAGATGCCCCCATTACACCCAGGTGATGAAATCGAGTCCCTAGGGCAAGAGGGTTAAGCTCTGGCTTCCCGAATCCCCCCCCCCATCATTCTTCTCATTCTATCCTCTTCTCAGTCCTATTCCTTCCATTCACCGTATTCTCCTGCATTCTCAGCCCCTTCTGTCTCTACTTGCTGGATCTCTTTCTGTCTCATAGCTAGCGCATACAATCGGTTCTTCTGCCCACCTGTGAGCTCTCTTAGATTTAGGTCATTTTTGTTTTCCTGATCCCTAGAAGGCTTGGATTGAACAGACAGGACGGTGCCTCCCGAGAACATGGCTCTATTGCTGAGTTCTGGGAGTGAGAGTCCTGCTATGGTCAGCCCTGATGCTTCTGCTCCCTGGGTCTAGTCTAGGTAGGAGGGACCACTGGAAGAATCTTAGTGACCAGAGTGCAAAAAAGAATCCATGCTGGACCTTCTTTAGCCCAGGCTTGAGGTCCAGAGTGAGAGCAGTGGGAACCCTGGGGATGGAGTAAACCAGGAAGGTAATTGAAGTCTAAAAGTATCCTTCTCTTGGAGAGAATCCTTCCCCAAGCCTATTTTATGCATATGAATATCACTGAGGGGACAGAAACACTTATGGAACCAGATTTGGACTTTTCACTCCAGTGAGGTACAGCTGGGCCACAGGGCAGACTGATGGTTGTAATACAAGGTCTCTTTCCTAATGTTTATATTACTAATGGAACATCATTTACAACTGGGAAATATTCCCACCAGAAATATGCAGCTGGATATAATTAAAATATTTCTCATAGCTCAGGAAATTTCCAGGAAGGTCTACTAGTAAACAAAATCATGGAACCACATTTTCCAAACTGATAGCACCTTCATTTGGGGGCCAACAAAGCAAAATTATAATTGAACCGCATCCCACTCAACCTCTGAATTTTCCTGAAATTTATGGTCTTTCCCAGGGAATAAGGAAACTGGGAAATTTTTACCCCCAAAGCACCAAGAGCTTAATCCTTATGTGGGGTTGATTAGGTGAGAGGAAGAGCCAGATAAAGGAAAGAATGAGGAGGAAACAGGATTGGGTCTCTGGCATGCTCCAGTTGGTAGGATTATATATTTTAGACATCAAAGGATCCTTAGAATCATCAATATAATCCTTTAAATGTGTAAATGAAGAAACTTTGGTCCAGAAAAGCAAAAAAACCAAAAACAACCCCCCCAAAAAAAAAACACCACAACTTTATCCAATGTTGCCTAGGTAGACTGGTATATTGATAGGATGTTACGTTTGCTGTCAGCAAGATGCATTCAGATCCTCCCTCTGATACTTTATAGCCACATAACTTCTTTAAATTCAGTTTTCTTGCTTGTAAAATGAGGGTTATAATATCAGTACTGCCTTTTTGCACTATGAGGCTCAAATTAGATGATGTAGATATAGTACATTTGCAAACTTCAAGGAAATATATAATTTGTCAGCAGTTATTATAGGTAGTATATCATGAAGCCTCATTGTATGGTTAGAGAGACTTGGAATAAGAGATACCTGGGATCAAGTATACCATTTGCATGATCTAGAGCAAAATAACAATCTCTTGATTGCTCCAAGAAATTCTCTAAGACTGTCAATTTCAGGTAAATGCTTTTGCCTTTGAGAAGAAAGTCTATATTTAGGGGTTTCATGAACTCATTAGTGAACAGATTTGTACTCTATTGATCATCTATCATCTATCCATTTATCTACATATCAGTATAGAAATCAACATATATATTAAAATGTATACCTATGTATATGTGTATATTTATATGTATATGTATACATATACATATGTACACGCATATGAGGTATATGGGAGGACTAGAACCTCTGCTGTGAGGGTTTGCTGGGTCCCTTTCAGGATTGTTCATTTACCTTTGATATCCACCTTCACCCAACTCTCACCTGTGGTTCCAAAATACTGTATGGAAGACCATCTATCCTGGCCATTGACAGTTGACTTGACTTTTGTCTTGGACTTCAATGACTCTGGAGAAAAGAACAAGGCTGACAATATTGTGTATTGCCTCACTTAAATCCAGTTCACAAGCAAGTCAAGTCATTGTCATTGTTATGTCATGGATTCTCTTTGAGGATGAAAGACAAACATACACACATATACACACAATATATGTGCACTATACATGTATAACATTTCTATATCTATTGGAAGCAGGATTCAAAGCTGGGTTTTCTGCCTCCAAATCCAAATAACTTTCTTTAGAAAGAGTCAAAAACCCTGAGGACTTAGTCAAGATAAAGAGAATTTGGGGAGACGCACAGTGCAAAAGTTTGGAGTCACAGTTGTTTGTTGAATAGTTTAATATTCAGTGTACAGTTGCCCCAGAAAGATTTGTGATGGGAGAGGAAAAAACCTGTCCCAGGTGTTCTTAGCCTGGGGAGCTCCTGAAGTTCCAGAAAAGAAAGCTCATCACCAAATCCTTCGTCTTGTCAAATAGTTTGAACTCAGATGGAATCTGATAGGATTATATTAGTGTAAATGACATGGAAGAAGAGACAAAATCATCTGTTTTGCTGCTGCCCCCTGAGGAGCAGGTTTGTAGTTTGTATTTTATGGACCTTGCTGCTGAAATCTCCCATATATTTTGTGTCCCTTGTTAGAATGTGAGCTCCTTGAGAGTAGGAGCTATCTCACTTTTCTATTAATCAGTGCTTTGTGCTTAGTGAATGTTTAATAAATGTTTTATTTATTCATACTATTCAAAATCACATTGAACAGAATTATTATGAGTAAGCAGAATGGTGGGAGAGAGTGACAGATATATAATGGAAAGACCTGGGTTTGACTCATGTGACTTATGTGACTTTAGGGGAGTCCCAACCTCTCTGGGACTCAAGTTTCCTGATCTGTGGAGTGCAGCTGACTGGATTAAATGATCTCTAATGTTCTTTTCAGCTCTAGGTCCTATGGTCCTAGCTGTCATAGGTATAGTGTGTGAAGAGTTGCTTCTTTTATGGCAACATCAATACACTGGATTCAAAATTCAGCAAATATATTAAATACCTATTCTATGTAGCTTCTGTTCTCTAAGCTGGGGATGGAAAAAAAGTGGGCAGAATTATTTTCCTCAAGGAGTTTGCACTCAACTGGGGGAGGGGGCAGTGAGGAGTCGGGGAAGAAACATACACAAATATAGGAAGGACAAAAGAAAGTAGCAAAAAGAATACAAGACAAAATTCCCTAGGAAAAAATTAAGGAAGAAGGAATCATTCTTAGCTGAATATTAAGTGTGTGATAGAGCAAGACTGGATTTTTCAACAAAGTGGCATTAAGGTGGGCCCTCAAATAAAAGGATCTCAGTCTAAAGAGAGGCAGAGAGATTACCTTTTGGGCAATAGAGGATCATTGGCAGAGAATCACAAGTGTTAAGGACAGTATTAGGCAGTAGCATGGAATAGAAAGTATATTTTAAGAAAAGGAATAGGTAATAAGGCTGGAAAGATGAAAAGTTTTCATTTTATCCTAGAGGCAATAGGGAGTTTCTGAAAGTGACACAATTTGATAGACCCCTACATGGGAAAGATGAATCTGATAAATTATGGGGGCTGGCCCGGAAAGGGAAAACACCATGGAGCTGGGAGCTAGGTTAGGAGGCTATTATAATGGTTCATGTGAGACATGATGAGAAACTAGTATTGAAGAAGAGAGAACAGATGCAAGAGATTTGACAACTGATTGTTTGGATAAGGTGGGGATGGAGAAGCAAGACTCAGATGCCTGAGATTTTTGGGTTTGGGTTTATCTGATATATGATCATCAAAACTTACCTTAAAATTTAGACATTCAGCCATACATCGTCTCACTCATTATCCCTTTATACCATTTCTCAATGGCATTAATGGTCCTCAATACCTTTTGGCTTTAAGTTTTGGGTAGGACATGCTCTACTAGACTGAGTTAAAAATAGCAGGCATGCCATTTGCTTTGTCCATTGTTTGATATGAAAAGCATTATTGGTTTCTACCTCACCCAATTGTCTGCTTTTCCATAGGAACCAGGCATTAAGACAATGTGAAATAAGACAGAAAAGGTAGACAGCCAGACCTTCCAAGTCCTCAAATGCTAGGAAAAGGAGTTTCAATTTTATCCTTTAGACAATTAGGAAAAACTGGATGCCTGTGAGTGGAAGGAAGAGAGGGGTTACATGGTCAGGCACCTGGATTTTTCTAGCAGTTGTGTGTAAAAGATGTCGGAGCACCAGGCCCTTGGATCTGTGGTATGTTTTTACCTGCTTACAGAATCCAGACTCGTTGTGGATCTGAAATCATTTTGAGCCACATTTCCCAAGAAGTGAATCATGTGATTTGATTATCAGGGTTTTATTCCACTTATATGAATAACCATGGAAAAGAACTCAAGCCAATGATGTAAAAGTGTGGGCTAATACAAGTAGATAAATTGGAACTGATTGAATAAGCAGCACAAAGAATATTAATGATTTCAAAGGAAACAAAATTAGGATCCTCATTTTAAAGCTGGAAGGACTCATCGTTAAGCCCAACTTAGTCATGAGTAAACTGAAGTTCAGGGAGATTTTTTTTAATGCATTTGGGGTTAACTGACTTGCACAGGGTCACACAGCTAGTAAGTATTTGAGGTCATATTTGAACACAGGTCTTCCTGATTCCAGAATCAGTGCACTATGCATTGTGCCACCTACCTGCCCCCAAGGAGGTTTGCATGGCTTGACCCCAAATCACCAACGTAATAAACACTGGAGGTCTCTTGACTTGACAATGCACTCATTGTTGGTTATATTATATTGACTTGTTGATGTCAAGCCAGAGGGAGATTTTTCTTGGAACATCCTGACATCTGTCATTGGCCCTGATCTGCCCCACAAAACATTTTAATCGATGACTGGGATGAAGGCATTGATAGCCTGCTTGTCAAATTCACAAATGAAGAAAGTTGGGAAGGATAGCTACCAAACTGCATTACAATCTCTCTCCTTTCCCCCCACGACATTTGTATATCCATATTTATGTATATACATATATTTCAGGCCAGAAAAATGAGCTGAATCTAATAAAATGGATGAATATGATGGGGTTCAAAAATGAACCGCACAAGTATGGGATAGGGGAGGTGGGGCTACAAAGCTTCTTAAACTGTGGATTTCAATCCCATATGGGGTAATATAACTGAAAGTGGGGGTTGTGAAATTATGAATTATCATCAGTAAATGTTTGGTTTGTGTAGCTATTTTATAGTAACTATATACCCAAGATCTTATAAAAATGTCTCAGGTGAAAAAGTCGAATAAAAAGTTGAAGAAGCCCTGGGCTAGACAACAGTTGGCATTGCATTTTGATGGGCTGCAAGCTCCATGTGAGTCAGCAGTGTACACCTGAACCAGCAATGCTAAGTCAACCTTCATCTCATGATGTCCATTCAGGAAGAGGATGCCCTGGTTAGATGATAGAGCAAGAAGTTGGTTTCAGGGCACCATATTTTAAGAAGAATCTTGACAAACTGAAGTGTGTCCAGAGGAGGATTATAGAAGATTAGAGAATGTCTTTGGGTGGAAATATGTTTAGAAAAATTGCACATGTTTAACCTGTATTGGATTACTTGCTATCTAGAGAAGAGAGGTTGGGAGAATGAGAAAAATTTGGAACATGAGGTTTTGTAAAGGTGAATGCTAAAAATGATCTTTGTATTTTGAAAATAAAATGCTATTATTAAAAATTAAAAAGAAAATGCCTTTGGGCATAAATGGAAGGAATTGAAGATTAGCCTTTGAGAAGAGAGGGATGACATGAGGGAGGGGAACAAAATTATTATTGTCTTCAAATATCTGAAGGGCTATCACATGAAAGAGTCACTCAGTAAGGTATGAACTAGATATGGAGATGAGATTTGCTTTCCCAGAAGCCAGAATAGGTTGTGAGGGATAGTAGCTGCAGAAACACAGATTAAGGCTTGATGTAAAGAAGAGGTATGGCTCTCTGTTATTTATCCTACTCCAGGGCATACTCAACACATATACTGAGCAATTATTCTACTTTCTGATACTTTTTGTAAGATACTTAAAATTTAAAGAAAAATAAAAATAAAATCAGGAACACCAGTTTCTCTTCTGTTCCCCACTATCCTGACATGCTTCCCCTCAGTCAGGGTACAGATACTCAATGGCCAATTTAAAGATATCTATGCCGCTCACCCCAACTCAAGAATCCAGAATTCAGAGCTAAATGGGTTCCTATGGATCCAAACTCCCTTACTTTACAGAATGTCAAAGTGATTTGTCCAAATCCAAAACTAATACTCTTTCTACTTCTATCAGAAGACGTTCAGAACCCCATCCTTTCAGGACTACATCATTTACTGTAACTTATTCCAGTCTTTATAACCCTGATTAAGGGTTAAGTAGGAATAAAGGCAGAGGAGAGAGGGCAGAGAGAGATTATATAAATATAGTCAGAATTTCTGAGATACTAATTCTTTTTTGCTTCAAAACACACAAACATTCTCTTCTCCCCAGCTTCTTTCTCTAGGCTCCCAAGGGCTCATTTCTATGATCCATGATCTGGGTAAGTTTAGAAATCCCAAGCTAACACCTGCATTGTGCCCAGGGTTAAGGAAAGGATCAATGCAAGAGGGCATCTAATCAAACTAAAATGTTGTATAGGTCACAAAACAAGAAAAGGTTGGCCAACCCAAGCCTCCCACAGCCACACACCATGTCGTTTTAGGTAATTTGTTTGTTTTTAATTGTTGAGGCAGTAATACTTGGTTCATGGAACTGCAATATACAGAGAGGTGAAATAAATAGCTTATATATATATAATATATATATAATATAGCTGGTTTTAAAATATTCCCTTATCATTGGTGTACTAGATCATTTGAATCACTGAATGTAATTAGCAGCATTCTCCAGAACTGAGAGCGATGCAGGGTCACGGAGCTAGGACGGAGCCGTCTGTCGTCAGAAGGTTCGATGCGCTGAGAACTCCAAGGACACGCCATCCCCGCGCGTTGTCACCATCTTGTCTCTATGCAGCTTGCAGCAGACAATAAATAAATGACTGCAAACCAGAGATTTTTGTTTGATGGAAGGGTGGGACAAGGATGGGAAGAAGAGAAGGGTAGTCTGTGGAGTGTTTGTTTTTTGAGGGGAGAGGGTGGTTGTTTTGCTTTGCTTTTTTTTTTTTCCCAGTAACTTTGGAAAAAAAAGGACTTTGGTTTCCCTTGCTTGTTGCTTCCTTTAATAAAGTTCTCTGGGGACCAGCTTAAAGTTGTCTGTTCCGAAAGAGAAATGAACACCCAGTCCACTTAAGTTAGATAGTCTTTTGTTGTGGGTGATTTCAAGTCAACAATAAATCCTTATCGCTTCCCCTAGCGTTTGGGTTCAGTTTTTTTTTTTTCTTTTAAACACAATGTACAAAAATAGAACTTCTTCCTTATTTTAATGTAAAAATATTTCTCTGATGCAGTTTTTTTCTCTGTGTGTGTGTCTGTGTGTGTGTTGGTGTGTGTGGCTTATGGTTGCACCATCCTGGTGAAGCTAGTGGGATCAGCTGCTCTAGCCAGGGTGCGTAGGCCGGATGCGCCTTGTCCGCTTGGTCACCGTTGTATACTTGAAGGGCTTCTGCAACTCAGCTTGGCCCTTAGGGTAGCGCTTCATAAAGTGTACATCCTGCTGATTCTCCCGAGTCTTGGGGCCCTTCCGTGGTCGCCCCTTCTTAGTGAAGCCCACATACCAGCCTGTGTATTTGGCAGACATCAGTGCTGTGTAATTGTTCTCCAGGACCTTCTCAATGAACACACACTCTTTGCTGGTGCCATCAGGCTGCAAAGAAGGGACAAAAGAAACAAAAAATAAGAAAAGAACCTTCTTGGTCCTCTACACTTCTCCCTTACTATAATCCCTTTGTGACAATCAGACAGGTCTTCTCCCTGTTCTCTCAACCCACCTCTGTACTTTGCTGAGGTTCTTCCTCTTTGCCCCCCTCCAACTAATGTAGAAAATTCTCCCTCTTACTTCCCTGAAAGTACAAACTCTACTCATTCTTAAAGGCCCTATTCATATCTCGTCCCTCTATAAAGATTTTTCCCCAATCATTACAGGGATGCCTTTCACCTCCAAATTCTTCTAATATCTTCACTTGACTCCATCACTTCCTTAGGCAAGCTCTTCTCCCTTTCATAAACCAACTCCAAGAAAAAGCAGTCTGTGCTCTCAAATTGCATCCATTTCTTCATCGTGCACTCTGGCTTCCCATCTCATTCTTAACTGAGATGTTCTTTCCAAAATCATCACCAATTTATTAACCATTTGGTTCAATAGCCTTTTCTCAATTTTCAATCTACTAGGAACCTCACTATAACTTTCTGTCCATCACTGGTTACACTTGGGCACAATCTCTGCCCTTGGCCTCCATGATACCAGTTCAGATCACTATCTGACCAGCTAAATGTGGGTATTCCCCCAAGGAAATGCCTTAAAGGCTCCTTTATTCTCTTTCTCTACATTTCTTCCACTGGTGAGCTCATCACGTCCCAAGGATTCAATTATCGTCTCCTCAGATAACTTCCAAACTTTTATGATTATGAACTCTCCTCAACTCTGGAACCACATTATCAGGGGCCACTTCACCTATATGTCCCTTATATACCCCAAACTCAACGTGTTCAAAATTTTTCATACTTCCCTTCAAACCCACTCATCCTCCAAACTTGCTTATTTTTGTTTCTGGTATCAACACCTTTCAAAGTTTCACATCTTTGGAATTGTTCTTGGTTTTTCCCTGTCTCCTCAGCCTCCATATCCAATCAGTTGCTAGGTCTTTTCAATAATCCCATCTCTATGACATCCTTTGGTACTGTTCCCTCTCTCTACTCCCCAGTTTCTTCTTCACTTGGACTACTACAATACCTCCTAATTGATATTCCTAACTCCAAAACCCCATCCAATTCATCCTCCATATAGATGCCAAATTAATATTTATAATTTAAAACACAGATATGACCACATTTTATTCCCCCCAGGATAAAATATAAATTCCTGATCCTAGTATTTTAAACTCCCCAATCTGGCTCTCCTTCCCTGTCAAGTAGGATTCCATATTTCTCTCTTTCATGCAGTCTTTCAAATATATATGACATTTTCTCTCTCACCTCCTTGGCACAAATGTCATTTATGTCTCAAATACTTTTTCCTTTCTCTTATGCCTCATAAAATCTCTAATTTTCTTCAAAGCACAATCCAAGTACCCCTTTTCCTGCATAAGGCCTCTCCTAATATATTGTCTCCCATCTCCCTAGGTTTTAACATTCTCCTCTCTCCTCTCCTGAAATTCCTTTGCATTTGCTCTCCCCCCCCCAATTTTATCTGCATGCTAGGTTCCTCCAAGGAGACTGTAGGTTTCTTGAGAGAATAGTTTCATTTTTGTTTTTTAATTTATTTTATTTATTTGTATTTTTATTTATTGTACACAGTAGGCAGCTGGAAGTGCAGTGAGCATTAGGTCTGAAATCCAAAAGACCTGAATTTGAATCCAGCCTTAGATACTTACTAGATAGTTGAGTCACCTAACCTCCCTCTGCCTCAATTTCCTAAGGATGGGGGTGATAATAACATTTAACTCTCCAGGTTATCTTGAGGATCAAATGATATTTGTAAAGTGCTCAGCACTTTATTACTTACTTACTCAATTACTTCATCTTTGTTTTCTTCCTTCCCTTCTGTCTAAAACCAATCCAGTCTGCCTTCTACTAATCATTGCTTCTTCTTTATTATCACATTTTAATTTAATTTTTGAAAATAATACACATTTTTCTTATTTCCCCTGTCAATTATAAGCTTTCTGAAGGCAGCCCTTCAGTATCCTAATACTTCTTTGCATCCTACAAGCCTAGCACATTCATTGATTCACTTGATATTTGTCAGATTCCTATTATATGCAAATACATGAAACTAAGAGAATGAAGATATCTTGCTCTCATGGAATTTACAATCTAGCATATTGTAACATGTGACACAGATTAGGAGATCAATGACTATCTGCTGGGTTATTTGTTCATTTTCCTATTTCCTACAACTTCTCTCTGATCCATTTTAGCTAACTATTGTCATTCATTCCCTAAGGATTTATTGAAGCAAAGATCAAATAATATTGTATGTGTACATTTCTTTAAAATCCTTAAAGTGCTATACAAATGGATAGAACACCAGGCCTGGAATCAGGGGGCTGAATTCAAATCTGACCACTTACAAATTGTGTCACAGTGAGCAAATCAGTTAACCTCTGCTAAATGACAGTTTCCCCATCAGTAAAATAGGGGCAATAACAGATCTTACCTCCCAGGATTGCTGTGAGGATCAAACGAGATAATATTTGTAAAGCGCTTAACACACTGCCTGACACACAGTAAGCACTACATAAAGTAGTTAACTACTACTCCTACTACTACCACCACCACTACCATTATAGATCTCTGTCCTTGGATACCAGCACTGAGTCATAACAGGCCAGCCAAAATCTCCTTATCTCAACTCTCACACCTTTTCCAATGCCTACAATGTAACTGGGGTCTATATGTCTGGCCTGTTCTTTCCCTTCTGAAATTCTCCCATTGGATCTGTTCCTTTGACAACTTCTCTAAATTCTCTGTTTCTCTTTCTATCTTTCACCCTTATTTCTTTCCATTTACCCCATTTCCTCAGGCCCCTCATTCTCTTATCTTCCATCCCATCTTAGCCCTACAGGGTCTCAATTGATTTTAGTACATTGTGCCCCCAAACTCCAAATATACCATGTAGCCAGACCCTCTAAGGAGAGCTAGAAAAAATTAATCAAGGGGGATTGGACAGCAAAGATAGCAACAACAGAATGCAGATGGAGATGATTTAGGGGCAAGCAGATTTTTTTTCCAAATGACTTATATGATCACAATCTGGATCTGTGTTGCCTTTGGCCTCACTCTAGCTAGAAGAAATAATCCATTAGATTATAAACTCCTTGAGGACAAGGATTGTCTTTTGTCTCCTTTTGTATCCCCAACATTTAGTACTTAGTAGGCACTTAATAAATTTTACTCAACTGAGATGATCTGTTTGGTAAGGAAAAAAGGGGGTCTGTAGGAAGGAAGAGTCCCAAACCTTTCTTTCAATAGGCCTGCCCTAACTCTATTCTCCCAGCACTTGGCAGAAAGGGCCTTAAATCCCCTTTTTCTAGAAATCCTATTTAGCCCATTAGGAGCCTCTTCACAGCCTTGACAGAGATCATTGCAAGGTCGAAAAAAGCACAAATCCCAGGCTGGAAGGACCTATTAATATTGCTTGGATTTCCAAGAGCTTCTCCAAACTTAGCCAGAACACACTCCTCATTATGGACCAATTCTCAGCCAAGTTGGAAATCTCAAGGTCGGTCTGTTTTTTTGTTTTGGGTTTTTAGATTAAGTAGAGAGTTCCAACCTTTTGTTTGAAGTGGGAAACGTTTTTTTTTTCCTTTCAGGTTTTCATAACTTACTGATGACTCCAAGGAGTTCTCCCAAATGCTTCCAGTAACATTCACCTTTGAGCTGAGAATTGGGCTGAACTTTTCAAAAACTTATAAGACAAATAGAAAATGCTCTTCCAAGATAAAGTGTTTCATGGAAGTTTCTGAAAGTTCACAGAGTATGCAGTAGGGGATATTTGTGTGTGTTGTTTGTATTCAGTAGAAGGGAAAAGGAGGCTCATTCAATGGGAAAAGGGTCAGATGTTGTAGAAGGGGTATTCACAGAGGGCTTAGGAGATAATGACCTAAAATTCAAAAGTACCCAAATTCTTGGGGAAGCATTAAATACTGGAATCAAGAATATGGATGTTAAAAGATTCCAAGGGATGACCTAAGGCCAAATAGTTTGATCACTAAGGAAAATGTCAATGGCAGTGAGGAATCTAAAGAAGGACAAAAAAAACAAAAAAACAAAAAAAAACCCTGCAACATTTTTGATTCCTACTTCAATTAACCATGCAAAAGACAAAGTGAGAGATCAATTAGATTCTGGGAGGAAAAAAAAAGGTCTGGAGTCTTCTCATTCGTGTTTTTTCCTCTCATCACTTAACTAAATTCCAATTCATCCATTTAAAACTGATCCTACAATTTGCTGATTTTGGCAACTTCTCTAAATTCTCCCTGCTTCTCTTTCTCTTTAATATATTTTCCTTGTTTCTTTCTCCCTCTCTCTTTCTCCTTGTCCTCCTCCTCCTCTTCTTCCTCCTACTTCTTCTTCTACACTTCCTATCCTCCCTATCACTTCAACTGGATTCAATAACAACCTTCCCCTTACACAGCAACCCTTCTTTGGGTAGACTTCCTGTAGTATTTTGTTTTGTTGCTTCTTCTAACACCAAGAGTGAAGAATTTCTCCCAAGCTTGGATATCCCAATTCCTGTGGCAGGCAGTACCTGACAGACCCACATCACTAACTCCCCCAAGTTCTGTTTGCTCTATTACAGGAACAGAGACTACAATCAAAACTGCAATGTGCCCTTGGGGGGTAACAGGTGCACCGGAGGTCATGAGTCTCCAATTAAATTCCTACAGTGTTCAGGGGGCTGTGCTAAATGCTGGGTAAATAAAAAAAAGGCTGAAGGCAGTCCCTTCCCTCAAGGAGCTTACAATCACTTCTCAGTATAAGAGATGCCTACAAATCATGGAGAACAGAATTCTTTGACATAAAAAATATGAGATTAGAAAACGTATCACTTATTTCATTGCCCTTGCATGTTGCACCCTTAAGAGACTAGCTAGCTTTTCTACTCTTGGTTCTGTCTCTCGTCTTTCCTTGCGTTCCTCACCATACTCTTTTCTCCCTTATGGAGTTTTCCTTTCAGCTAAGACAGAAGCCAAATCTTCTCTGATAAAATGTAGGTTTGTCAGCAAACCCCAGCTGACCTCTTGCAAGCGCCTATAGTGGTCTCATGGAAAAGAAATTGGACTTGGAGGCAACTTCTGAGACCCAGTTTCTAGTCCCAGCTTACATGCTTACTAGGTAGCTGACTGCAGGCAAATTACTTACTTAGGTCTGCGAAGCCTGTTTTCCTCATCTGTAAAACAGTTTCCCAATAATATCTGTTCTACTCACTTCAGAAGGATGGTTTGGGGAAAGCAATGGAAAGTGCAATGGGAATAAGAACTGTTGTTATAAGGAAGTCCTGGTGAAGCTTCGTTGCCTTTTCCACCAGCTCTAATGGGGTGGAGAGGGCAGGCCCAGACTAGCTCACCTGTCTGCCCCTCAGATTTGTCTCTCCCTTTTCACACCTTCAGCCACTACCTGACTCAATGAGAGCACTGCCAGCACCCTACTCCTCCCTCACAGCTGCCACAGAATCTCTCTCATATTGTACAAAGAAGAAACTTACTTGTTTCTTCTCCAAAGTTTATATATTTGAAACTATATGAATCAAAACTAAACTCAGTCTAGAAGGTGCTCCTTTCCCAAACTTTAGACTGAGAATTTTAAAACAATTATGGATTTCCCAGTTCATCTAGTCAGATGCTCTCATTTTCTCCAAACTCAACTCTTATTACCTCCAACACACTTCCTGTCTCCCCATTAGGTCAAAATATATTCTTCCCTTTCCACTCCCACCCCCATCTTGTTCTCTCCTACCTTCATCCCTCAGTACTTCTATTTCTCTTTTGCCATTCTCTAGTCTTGTCCTGTCTTCACTACAGCTCTACACCCGGGCCATTCATCTTCCATACCTGAAACTCACTTCTTCCCTCATCTATAAAATTTAGGAAACCTCTCTTCCTTCAAGGTTCACCTTAGCTCTCTATACTATTAATGTGTGTGTGCGTGCGCGCGCGACAGAGTGTATAGAAAAAGAGAGAAAGACAGAGGAAGGAGAGAGAGAGCTATATCTCTATTCTATTGCTGATGTAATCAAGCCCTCCTCCAAGCTTTGCAACTCACTTTGAATTTCTGCTTTGCTACTCTCACTCATTTTTTCATATTTGTGTGTGTGTATATACATATATGTATAAATATGTATATATATATATATATTTATATATATATATATCTTATTCCTTCTCTTCCTTTGTTAGACTGGAAGTTCACTGACGGTGAGGAGTCTATAATTTTCATTTTCATATTTTTGAACCTAACATAACACCTTGTACATAGAAGAAGCTTAAGAAGTGTTTATTTGACAATTTAAATGAATTTCTTATAATGTTAAAAAAAATCATTGGACTTGAATTAAGGTCTTATATTTCACAAGGAGAGACAAAGCATGTATCCAAATAAGCATGATTCAAATTCAGCTACTTACTTTCTATGGCTTGATAAAGGTATTTTTGGAGGGGAGGGGGTTTCCTCCCTTTCCTAGGAGAATTTGTAAAATCAGGGAGATTAAGCTAGGTAATTAAAATTCCTTCCAGCCTTATACCCCATAATTCCTTTGTCCTTATCTCATTCTTCTGGCTTCAAATTTATTGAGGTTCATGTCACGCACTCTAGATTATATTACCCTTGAGGACAGGAGCTAGGTCTTTAGGAGGCAGCAGGAGAGCTACAGAGAGGAGGAAGGAGTCTTCACAAGGCAAGACCAAGACAGGTGAATTTTTGGAGGATGACTCATGGGCTGAGAATCAAAACTAGCTACTGAAGAGTCTGCCAGGAGCTGGAAGAGGTGACCCAAAAGACGAAAGCTAGGGGAAGAGATTAATGAAGAGAAGGAAGAAAGCTAAAATGGAACAGGACCTAATCCGGGAGGACAAGAGGAAGTTAAGGGAAAGAGGAGAGGGAAGGGAACAGCGATGGAAGGTCGGTGCCAGCTGTACAGTCACCAATATTAATGAACAGGAGAGAGAATGAGAACGCAGGAAACAGAAGACGGGCTCCTGTGGAAGGGGTGAGTCACCAAGGCAGGCGGGAGAGGTTCAGTCTGGCGGGACTGGGGTTGCTCTTTTGACCCTGAGGATGGACGGCCTTTGCTGGAATAGAACTGTACAGGACATGAGAGCAGCTCCTGCCTGGCCAGGTCCCATTACCATCCCTGGTGGGTCTAGCTCTTTGTAGGTGATCATGAGGAACAAACAAAAAAAAATGTATTATAATAAAATAAAAGTACTAAACTCAAAGCAGGTTTGTGCCTGGGAAACATCCCAAAATGCTGAGTGGGAAGGAGAACAAAGCAGGCGTGAGGGATTATGCAGGGCAAGGCAACAGGAAACAATTGGAGGAGAGACACAGTCCCCACCCCCAGCATCCCTTGGGAATCCCTCCAGTGGCTGAGGGACCAAGTGGGGCTGGGTCCTCAGGAAACTTGGGCCACCATGTGATCTACTGTATCCTTTAGTTCAGAGAAGTACCCCCTCCTCTAACCCCCCCATGCCCAGCCACAAAAACAGTGGAAACAGGATCACTAATTAAAAACACTCTTTAGCATCAAGAAGACTTACTATGATTTTTTTTTGCTCTTGAGAAGCTAATGTGGGCAATGTGTCTGGAATCTTTTCCTTCCAACTACAGTATTGTACAAAGCTAGTGAGGATCATTCCCTCCTCCCCTGGCCCTGGCCTCCTGCCCTGCACATTTGTCATCCACCTACACTTAGGTGTAGCAGGACTATAAAGCCACATGGATGTGTGTGTGTGTGTGTGTTTAGGGGGTTATTCTAGCTTCTCCTGGAGGTGTTAGTCCCCACTTCAGGACTAATGAAAGCAGTTTAAGTAAAGCATCTTCACCTAAACACACAAAGGCTCTCACTGCCCCTTGAAGATATGTGGCTAGAGACTCAGACAAATGCTTTAGATCTATCTCTTCTCTCCCCCCAAAAAACCTACTAGAGGTCTCTGGAGTCATAGAATCATAGAATTTGGGTATGGGGAGGCTTTCAGAATTCATCTAGTTTAACCTCTTCATTTTTGAGGCTCAAAGAAGTACAATGATCTGCCTGGGGCTGCCCGGCAGGTGTGTGCTACACCAGCCTTGGACTTAGCATCTGGCTCTCCCATCTTCAGATGCAGTATTCCTTCCCAATCTGGATTCTAGAAGAAGCCTGCCTTTCAGAATCTAGCTCCAGAACTCCTTCTCCTAAACCTGGAGGTGCCAGGAAGGGGCAAAAAAGGGCTGGATGTGGGGAGGATCTAACAGTGGCAGTAGCAGAGCATATGCCCGGAGAATGATTTCACTCTACATGTGACCATCGGCACCAAAGATTGTCAAAGACACCAGATTGGTAACAAGATAATAAATAATAATTTTTTAAAATTCTCCTTTCCTCTTCAAAAAAGGAAAAACTCAAAGGAACACTTTGGGGGGCTCAAGGCCCACTGCAATCAGCAAAAGCTGCAGTGTGCTAGCCAAGCAAACTTCCTCAGTAGTAACCTTGCTCAAAATAATTTCTTTCATTTTGCTATTGTGCAGGGATCCTGCCACCGATCGGTAATAAAATCTCCATGTAATGCTAGAACCATGAGGCCCCTGTGCTGATGGAGACATTCAGATTGTACTGTTCTGCTGTCCCACCACGACTGCTAAAAAGCATTGGGCTTCTCACCTGCCGAATCTGAGTACAAGAGGTGGCCCAAGCCACCTATCCTAGTCCTAGGTAGAAATTCCTTTACTTTGGAAGAGGATATCCCATTTGTCAGTAAGGTGGTGTCATAAATAGAGGTCTGAACTTGGAGTCAGGAAGAACTGAATTCAAGTGCAGCCTCAGACACTTACTGGCTAGAAAGTCAGGGGAAGTCATTCTCTCATCCCCAGCTTCCTCATTTGTAAAATGTAACAGGATTTATCTCCCAGGGTTGTTGGGAGGATCAAATGAAATATGCATAAAATAATTTGCAAACCTTAAAGTCCTATATAAATGTGAGTCATTTATCATCAGCAGCAGTAGCTAGCTCACCTGCAGAACAGAGCCCTCCAACAAACCATTCATAATGAATAATAAAACTCTGGGTGCTCAGCCAAGGTGCCTAGCTTCACAGTTTGGGGAAATAGTGAAGTGAGGGAGGATGATAGTGATGAGGGCCATGAGAAATCCTCATCCATGTCCTGCTTTTCATTTGGGGTTGACAGGCAAGGTTCTGGACACATCATTACAGTTTCACAGTCGTTGCTCCAAGGTAACGCTCAAATTACAAATGAATTAATAGGAAACACTTACCTTCCCCACAAGTTTGCCTTTCCTATTCATGCAAAGGTAGAAGTCTGTCTCCTTGCCTTTGATCCGGACTTGACTGCCAAATGTGTCTGTTTCCACTAGAAGCTGAGCTTAGAAAGGGAGAAAAAAAAAAAACAAGGCATTTTTTTACCAGGCTATAGGAACACTGAGGGGAAGAGCCCAACCGGGCAGTTCTTGTTCTCTCTGTCCCTGTCCCTCCTTCCTCCCCCCCCCTCCTTTCCAAGATTCTTCAGTGAGAAAGGCTGGATGAGGAGGGATCAAATGTGAAATTTCAGGAAAAGCATAATCCCAATCATGCCCCCCCCCCACCATGATTTATGAATCATAGAAGGAGAGGCCTGATCTTTGGTCTCTTCCATATTGTTTCTATCCTTTTAGAGAAGGGAGATGGGGCTTCTCACTCCTTCCCTAACCAAATCACACAAAGCCAAAGGCTGATTTCAAAAAACTGGCTTTGTCTGGTCCTCAGAACTGAAAGGCAGCACCCAGTCCTGTGTGCTTTCTCCTGACTCCACAAGTCTCCCTGGAGGGCGGGGTGGGGACGATAAGAGGAAGGGCAGATGTACATATAAATCAGGGCCATGAGTAGTAAGTAGAAGAACTTCAGGGACAGACACATATAAGTATCACCCCACCCTCCCTAAGCATCATCATGGTTCCCAGAACAGCTGGAACAAGCCCCCCAGAAAGAAAATCTGGAGGGCAAAGCACCTGCTAGTGCCCCCCCCCCTTTTCCCCTCCAAGATCCTAATGGCCAGGCCAGGCCCACATGGAAGGGAATGGAATGGAAGAAGGAAAAAACAAGACCCTGAAGGAAAGACATGGAGTGGGGCTGTTCCAAAAGCAGGAGTTACCCCATCGCAGTTGGTCCCTGAAGCTCTGTGGTAAGCAACTATCATGAACCCCAAAGAGGGCATTGTATTCAAAGCCAAGCCCGAATAAACAGCCCTGAAGGAGCAGGGCAGAGAGAGCCTGCTCTTGGGCTGCCTGGGATCCTGATCCAAAATGGTGGGTGTGACCCAGAGACAGCAACAGAGCAGGATCTGCAGGGCTGTGGCTGAACAGGGACTCAGAATCCCGAGGGCGGCCGCTCTAAGCTCCCCTCTTTTCTGTAGCTGTCTCTTTATCTTTCTTCCCCCCTCTCCTCTCCAGTCTTCCCTAGGGGCTATCCTTCCTTCATATACCCCCCATCTCTTGCCAGCTCTCTCCTGCTCCCTTGCCTTCATACCTCATCTGCCCAAAGACATTTCAGTGATAACTACTTTTTCCTGCCCCCCATTCCTGAGTGCAGTATCCTTGCAGTTGCAGCAAGTGGACCGTGCTGCCCCTAAAACACACTGGGGAGGAATACTATCCTGTCTGATTTTAATAAACAACCCCCCTACCTTAGAGGATGCCAGTGTCCTGCTGTGAAAATTAAGACCATCTGGAACTCATGATTCCTAATAATTAATCTAGCCCTACTTTGACACCACCACTAATTAAAATACGATACCCTCCTTTACACACACACACAGGATCTATATAAAATTCAGAGATCTAATAAGAAATCAGCAATTCCAGAAACAAGTGAAGTTTCATTCTTCCCTCTTTCTTTCCATAATCTGTGGGCCATGGGCATCCATGAAACTTATAGTAAAATGGGCATCAAGTGCTGCCTCCTTTGTCATAACCACAACCACCCTTACTTCCTCTCCCAAGGACCCCAGTTTAGCCTTCTCTGCTCCATCCCCAGGTCACAGGGCCAAATTTCCCAGCATCCCTGAGAACTGTATGCCCCTTTCCCCAGCCCTACCCCTAGTCCCGGGCCCAGGACATCCGACTCAGTCCAGGGGCCAAATAGAGGGGACATGGTGACAGGCAGGAGTGTGACCAGGAGGGTCCTTCTGTTCATTAGAAAGGGAGCCGCTGATTAAAATCCACAAGCATTTTGAGGGGCTTGAGAGATCTCAGCATTTAAGTCAGAATCAGCTGACTCAGTTCCTGTTTTAAAGTCCTTAATGACTACACAGTCCAATGAGTTTCCCTCAAATGAAAAAGAGGAGGTGGGGGGGAGGAGAGGGGTTGCTGCTGTCCGAAGCCCAAACACTAGATCCTTTGGGAAGTCCATGAGCTCTTCCTGGATAAGACTGAAGCACTTCACATACCCACATTACACCAAATGTAAGGAAGCCTGGACTGAGTATTGTACGTTCTAAGTTTTAGTCCTGGTTCTGTCTCTTACTAGTTATGTGACAGCTTAGAGGTAGTGCTGGCAAGAAGGGGGGGGGGAGAATTTGGAATCAGGGAATCTGGGTTTGAATTCTGACTGGGCTATTTACTATTGCCTGGGTGTTGGAGGGCAAGTCAAACCAACAAGCTTTTATTAAGCACTTGTTCTTTGCCAGGCACTGAGCTAATCAATTCTGTTCTCTGGCCCTCAGTTTCCTGCTTTGTAAAGGGAGAGGGTTGTGCTAGATGATATCCAAGATCTCTGCCAGTTCTAAAATGTGTCAAGCCCTCAAAAGGGGAATGGGGACTGTCCTAAAAGGTAGCACGGGGTTTAAGGAGGGGTAGGTTAACCACCTATAAAGGGATTCTGTGATTCTTCATTTCTCTGGGGACAGAGCCCACCCACCAGCAGAGATGCCAAGGAAGCCTCTGAGAAGGACAGAGAGACTAGTATCTCTCTCTCTGGTTTGGGGAGCAATGTCAGGATTCACAAGTGAGAGGTACAGGGAGGAGGAGAGTGACCCATAAATAAACGATTTTCTCCACAAGCAAATGATGTGTGTGTGGGGTTTGAAGACAGGGGTCTAATGAGGTGAGGGAAGGCAGGTTGGGAAGATTAGGGAATAAAGGGAGGAGACAGACAAAATATGGGATTCACAGGGAAGGAGAAGTGGGCGTGTGAACAGCTGCTGGGATTTCTTGGTTTGGGCTCTGAGAAGACATCTGGGGAAGTTTTCCTAGGTTGGTGTCCAAAGTTTACAAATCTGACCTGGCCAAGAGTTCAGAGTCCAGTTAAGAAGAGGTTGATGCTAAAGAGAGCCTGACTAGGGGAGGGGGAAGTGGAGAAGCACCCTTGGAGAGAACTGTCACAGGGCTATAGGCTTTATATTTGGTGATACCAGTAGGGGAGAAGAGTTCATTCACTTGTGGAGGTGAAAAGAAAGAAGGAAATTCTGAGAAAGAAAGAAAATGGCCACAGCTTGAACCCTGGGGAATTCCTGAGTTGGCCCCAGCCCAGGGACTTGCTCAGGGTCCCACAGGCAGTAAGCACCAGAGGTGAGAGCCAAACCAGATTTCTGGGTGCCAGAGCTGGGGGGAAGCACTTATCTATAGCCCTACTCTGTAGGAAATACCGCTTTGTTCTCTCTGATTCTCATCATGACCCTGTGAGGCAGGGATTATTGTTATCTCCATTTTACGGTTGAGGAAACTGAGGCAAACCAAGCTAAGTGATTTGCCCAGGGTGATGCAGCTGAACCTAAACTCAAGTCTTCCTGACTCCTGACAGAATGACCAAAGCCCTGTACCTCCCAGTGCTCTAATCTGGTACATTGAACCTATGTCCCCTTAGTAGGCTATATGTTGCATGAGGGCGGTGAAATCTAAATTCTAATCTGTTTTCCCAGTGCCTACATAGCACTGGTACAGTATAGGTGCTCAATAGATGCTCGTTTAACTGGCCAGAGTGCCTCAGCCAATGGTCTGGAATAATGGGATGGATTAAGTTGGTTCCTTGGCGGCTAATTCTTCAGTACTATGAACTCTGAAGATGATGTTCTCTCCATAGCCAGGGCAGAGGAAAGGGTGTCAGCCTCCAATGTAAGCAGGTGAAAAATTCTGCCTTGGTCAGACTTGTCTAGATTGAAGACCTGACATACTCCTAAGTTTCCAAAACTCCATCTTCAGATTCCCCCCTCTCAGACAAGGCTCGATCTCCCCCCCACCCCACCCCCGGCCCACAAATACTCGTCTCCAACCCAGGGACTGAGCTGGGCTCTTCGCTCGAGGAGGCTGCTTTGCCAAGGGAGGCCGCATCCTGTTCCCCCACCACCACATGGGATGGAATGACCTTGACTCCAACTCAGCACTCATGACATCATGGGGAGGGAGCTGGGCCAGAATTATGTAAAGTCTTTGGGGAGTAATATCAGCCAGGGCTCCAAGAATCCACCCTGAGCTCAGTCCCAGAGCCCTGCCTGCACGTTTCTGAGCATTCCCGAGGCCGGTCCTTGGCTAAATCCACTCCCCTGCCTCCTCACCAGCTCCTTCAATGAAACCCAGTCAAGATGCCAAGTGTTGCTCAGGTTCTCATCAAAAAAAAATAGGGCACTTGCAGTGACCTACTTACCCCACAGCCACCTGGAAGATGGGTGAAAGAGACTAGGGTGAGGGTTCCTTAGGCAGTCGCCTTCCCAGAATAATGTTAAAGGCATAAAACAAAATACAAGGGATTACAAAGAAACTGACTGTGCTCTAATACAGTCCTCAAAATATTTTAAGAAACAAGTTTACATGTCCTGAGGTTGGAAACCCTTAAGCTAAAGGAAGAGGGCAGAGTTAGGAGCTGAGGGAAACCTAAGACTGCATTTCTGCTCTGAAGGGTCCAGAACAGAAAGACTGTGGGGTCTGCTATCTCTGCTCTTCCTCTAGTGGGGATCACTCCACAGCTCCCAGCTCTAAGGGAGTCATTCTGGGTCAGGACTGATTCTCCTAAATTGTCTTCACTCCCCAATGTTCCAGAGGGGTTCTGGATGACCCAAGTCAGGTACACCTCCCTGCTCCAGAGAGCTCACAGCATAAACAGAGCTGATGAAGAAGCTGCTCTTCTCCCAACCCATCGCCACCCTCTGATAGGCAATTCTGGCATAGGCTAGGAGCACTACCTCCATTCCTCAATTGGTTTCAGTGGAAGCATGAATGAGACTGATAGGAAAGGAGCTTCCAGTTACAGAGAGGGTCTACAAACAAGCCCAGAGATGCAGACGGCAGAAAGTTACCCTTCCCAGTTCCTTTCCTCTTCATCCCTACTCCTCACATCCTCTGCTTTTCTCCCCCAGTGTTGGGCTAGTCCCCAGCTTCCCTCCCTTAGCCACACTCCTGGGGCTCCTTGGGTCTCTGCCATTTCCCGGCCAGACCTTGGAGAGCAGCCTCCTTATTACTGAGCAAACTGACCCCTGGGCCTCTCTCTCTTTCCTTCTTCCCCCTCCCTCCCTCAGCCATTAAGTGCTGCTAATGCATTCTGCATTAGTGCTCCAGGGCAGGAAAACTCCACTTCCAGAGCCAAGGGGTTAATTAGCATTTATGCAGCAGGCTAGTTGCTTTCAGCTAATTAAGCGGTTTACCTGGGAGGAAGAGAGTCTTTGGTGTCCAACCAGCAGGGGGGCGGACTGGATATTCTTTTAGTCCTCTCCTATTGAGTCACTTCCTACTCCCCTCAAGAAAGTAGCCTCCAGTTCTCTTCAGTCTCATCCCCCACACAATGGAAGCTCCCCAAGAATGAGGGCTCCCCCATCTCTCTCCATCAAATTAGAATCTCCCTGAGGGCGAGAAATCTCTAGTGCTTCAGACTGGGAAATCAGGAAGAGGGGTGAGGGGTGTAGGGGGAATGGGGGGTGGGAGGAGAGAATGATATAATTTCCTCTACACAGACCTACTGGATCTTCCACTTACCACTTTCTGCCACAGTCCCTCCTTTTTTTAGTAACAGAAGAAATAGTAGCATTTAACATTTATTAATTTTCCAAAATATACCTCATTATCTCAGGAAAAAAAATTGGAAAGAAATTTAAAACTTCATAGGTTATCTGAAACACCCCATATGTACCCCTATCCCTCAATCCCTAGGCCCTGGGCAAGGCCATGAACTTGGGCACCAAGGAAAATTAGATGCTTCATGTTTAATTGTATAGGTACCAAGTAGGCCAGGGTAGAGGGGATAGATGATCTTCTTTGGATGACCTCCTCTTACAGGGAACAAAGGTCACTGGGTGGACATGCCTGAGAGACCTGAAACCAAAGATGGCTAATGTTTCTGACTCTCACGTGATGGTTCCTGAATTGATTTCAGCTCCTCCCCCTCTCCCTGCCTGCCAAAGTCTTCCCCACCCCACACAGAGTACTTATATGTAATCTTGGGGAAAAGTTGGGAGGTTAAGAAAATCTCTCAGACCAGGTAACACCTTTGACTTTACTAAGAATCACACTCTGGAACATGGGAAGAGGGGAGAAAGGGTCCTAGAAGGTGTTCTTGGGGATTTCCCAATAAGATAAATCTTTGACCAAAATCCATGATAAAAATCACTCTTATATGACATGTTAGGAAGGAGTTTCAAAGAGCCAGCAGCAGGGTAGAGAACGAAGAGCATGGAGATGATATTTTCTTCCCTTCCTTAAAAGACAGAGAGACACACAGACACACACAGACACACACACCTTTAAAGTCCTATCCTTACCTCAATAACTCGAGGCTTGATCAAGGAAATATAATCTCAGAAGGATCCTACTGGTACCTAGTCAGTCAGAAAGGCTTTGATTTCAGATTTACCAACTCAAAGTCCACCTGTAATGCCAGGGCCTGCCCTGTCCCTTCCACCTCTACACCCAAGATCTCATAGACACAAGGTAAGCAGTGGCTACAATATTCACTATGGATTACCCACATCAATGAATTTTTGAAATAACACTCATAAAAATTCACATTTCTTGTTTCAAACCACCTCCAATTGTTCACTGAAGAAAGCCACATACACCCAGAGAGAGGGATGTGAAATGTGGACCACAACATAACATTCTCATACTCCTTGATTGATGTTTGCTTACATTGTTTCCTTTATCTGATATATCGTTTGTGTAGATAAGATTTTTCTTGCACACCAATGATAAGTTTGGAAATACGTATACATATATTCGATTTGCCAATATTTTAACATAATTAACATGTGGTGGATGTCCTGCCATCTAGGGGAGGGGTGGGGAGTTGGGGGGAAAAATTTGTAGCGAAAAGCTATGTAAGGGTTATTGTTGAAGAATTACCCACACATATGTTATGCAAATAAAATTTAAAAAAAAATTCACATTTCTAAAATGACATAAGGTTAGCAAAATATTTTTAATCATTCCATCAACAAGAATTTACTAAATGCCAACTATGTGCTAGACTCCATGCTAGGCAAATATAGGTCCAACCAAGAAATAGTATGCTTTCAGGGAGCTTGCTTGCATTCTATTTTCTTCACTAGTTTAGGTAGTATAAGGATGATTCTTATTTTACAGATGAGAAGAGAGTTTCTGAATGATTTACTTATGGTCGTACAGTCAGTTAAGTGTCTGAAGGAAGGTCTGTTCACTGCAATTCAAGAAATCTTTCTATACTATCACACCACTTATCCATCTCACTCCCCAAATTCTAAAATGCCCTCCTTTTCTCCAATTCTGTAGGGAAAAAAAGTACAACTGGGTGTCCCGGAGAGGGCCAGAAGATAATACTGGGGGGGGGGGTGTCTGTGTCAGGAGGGGGGACAGAAGAACAGAAGGTGCCCAGCATCTTTGTGTCAGGCATATGAACAAGTAGGTCAAAACAGTAATTCATCCCTCTTCCTCAGATTCCAAGGTCACAAACTGGTTTATTTCCACAAAATTGTAGGATTTAGAGCTAGAAGGAACGTACAGATAAGCTAACATCTTCATTCACATATAAGTAAGCTAAGGCTTCCAGAGTAGTTATTAGCAGTGGCAAAATTCAAACCACCTTCTCTCTGAGTCACCCCTGCCTGTCTGGGAGAAAAAAATTAGATAAATCTGGGTCTTAACTGCTAGATTATGGAAGGTGCATTTGTCCCTTTCACCTTCATCCCCTCCCTTCCCCCACCTTGATAGGAGGTAGCCAGAAGACTGACTTGGATGCAAGACAAATGCTGACATGGTGCTCTAAGCCACTTTCTATGCATCATCCTCCAGCAGAGAAAATATCCCAGTGGTGAAAGAGCATGGAGGTCACACCAAATCAATCCCTCCCTAGTGGCTGAAGGGCTTTCAAAGGCAGTGGGAGGGGAAAAGTATATCATCACTCAATAGGAATAAAAATGCACCCACTCTCAACAGTCCCCTCACTCTCTTCCAGCAGTTCTACAAGATAATCCTGCTCACCCTGAAGATTCCTGGGCAGAACCCCCAGTCTGGATCTGATTAAACTAATGGGAAATAAAAGAGAAAAATCAATCTGCTTTAGACTAGCTATGGCTCTAGGTTTCAACAATTTTATCCAGAGGTCAGTATACAGTGGGTGGTCAGCTCCTGCCAGGGCAAAAAAAAAAAAAAAACCCACAACTGCATCAGGGCAATCTGCTAGCAAAGTCACCGAGCCCAGGAAGGATGGTGTCAAGTTCCCCTGATTCGCCTTTGAGAAGATCACATCTGCTGGCCTTGTTCCCTTGCACTCCCCACTAGACACAAGGTCAACAATGTGGGTGGCCAATGGGCTGCAGCTCCAAAGATCCAAATGATTCACTAGCTCATAGGATTTTAGAGTTACAGGGCACTCTAGAGATCAGGTGGTCCTACCAAGTCCTGTTAGGGGACAGGGGCCCAGGGGGAAAGTGTCTTACCCAAAGGACACGGATAATAAAAAAGAGAGCCGCACCCCCCCTACAGAGAACTCTTTCCTGGATCCATTAGTTAGTCCCTCGTGTGAGATGGAAAATTAATTCAACTCTAGAGGTGACCTGAAACTTCTAATGCAGATGTGCCAAATGAGCCTGGTGTCCCTCATCAGCCCCTATCCAAAATATACAAAGCAAGAGAGGATTGTCTTCTTATGGAACGACAAGTGGTATCTGCCCTTGCCTTCTTCCCCTCTGCACTGCCAGACAAGAAAAGAGGGTAACTGCCCTAGAAAGTCTGGAAGAGAATGGAAAGATACGAGCTGAGATACATCAAAAGAAATGATGACAGAAATCAGAATCTCAGACCTGGAAGGGACCTCAGAGGCCACACATCAAGATGAATCTCCTGGGGTCTGCTGGATAACAACAACAATTATGACAACAGCAGCCAACATCTATATAGCCTTTTAAGGTTTGCAAAGTACTTTACATTTGATTTTCACAATAACCCTATGAGGTAGGGGCCATTATTATTCCTATTTTACAGATGAGGGAAACTGAGGCAAGCAAAGATTAAATGCCTTGGTCAGAGTCACATAGCCAAGAAGCTCAGGTTTTCCTGACTCCAACCCCAACATTCCATCCACTAGGCTGAATTTATTTAGTGCTTGTTTAAAATGCCAAGAAATCCTTCAAGATGATGGAGATAAAAGGAGAAAAACTAAGGTCCCCATCCCTCAAGGAGCTTACCTGGCTCTCTGTGACATTCCCAACAAGTGGCCATTAAGTCTCAACTTGCAACCCCAGTAACAGGAAACTCACTACCTTCTCTGGCAACTTATTCTACTTAGAGAGAGTTGTATTTGTTAAGATGATTATCCCCCCCTCCATAGGAAAAGTACCAAATCCCACAGATTTTGAGCTGCAAAGGACCTGAAAGGTCATTTAGTCCAAGCCCATTTCTACCGTAGCAGATGAAATCTGTCTCTGCACCTTCCCCCAGTACTTCTTCATTTTGCCATCTGGACCCAAGAAGATAAGTGTATACACTTCCCCAATATCCTTCTGATATTGCCCACATCCAATTTTTTCTTCATCAAGCTAAGCATCCCCAGGTGTTTGCAGGCTTGACTCAATGCAGTCCAATTCAATCCCACAAATATTTACTAAACACAGTTGTTGAGGGCTGAGCTGTTGAGGGCACAACAAGCCTAGATACAGTTAGAGCCAAAGCTTTCACAAGGTCCTGAGCCCATCAGGGGGACTGTCTCCAACAAGCAGCTCCTGCTCAGCATGATCCAAGTCTTAGAAAATGAGGACTGAAGGAAGCAAGGAGCCCTCCTCTCCCCCATCCAATCTCAGCAAAAGCAATTGTGGAGCTATATAGTACGAAGAGAGGGAGAAGACCCTGTGCTAAGTGCCTGAAACAGGCTTATCTTAATTTCTTGAGGACAGATGGATTGACTCCTTCATCCTTCATAGTAC
Source organism: Myrmecobius fasciatus (assembly GCA_023553655.1). NCBI lineage: Eukaryota > Metazoa > Chordata > Mammalia > Dasyuromorphia > Myrmecobiidae > Myrmecobius > Myrmecobius fasciatus. Next base: position 23,567 of record JAJPUD010010925.1, on the reverse strand, counting down.
TGTGTGTTTTTTATTGGGTGCAAAATTAATGTCAGATCAACTGACTAGTTTCCAGTGGAACAGATCTACGATTCCCCCTGAACAGCATCCCTTTGTGCTTTTCACAGGCGGGGCCCCGGCCCTCTCCTCCCTTCCTACCTCTCTCCTCTTCAAGACTCAGCTGAAGGGCTGCTTCCTGAACCTGAGAGGCCTCTGCTTCCTCTGTGACACTGCCTCCCACCAAGTGGTTACTGCTCTCTCTCAGTGTAAATCATCTTGTATTGACTTGCCATATTTTGTTTTTACTTGTCTGTTTATACACACTTCTCCCCCAGAACCTTGTTGACCACAGATACTTGTCCATTTTGGAGTGGAGCTTGTATCCTCTCTGAATTTAAGGGCCTATGGTCATTACTTCAGCTCAAATTCTTTCCTTACTACAATCGATGTTTCTGGACTTCCTAATCATATGCAATTGGGATGGGGGAGGGTATTGGTCAAAGAGAATCAAAAAACCTGCTCCTTCTGAAGGTGAGGGTCAGATGGCCTCCCACAGAGAGCAGTTCTAAGACAGCCAAGGGATACAATTGATGGAGTGAGTGCTGGACATGGAATTGGGAAGATGCAAGTTCAAATCCAGGCTCTCTGTGTCTGTCTATCTCCTTTCAGTCTCTATTTCTCTCCGTCTGTCTTCTCTCTGTCTGTCTGTCTGTCTGTCTGTCTGTCTGTCTCTCTCTCTCACACACACACACACACACACACATACACACAGAATTGTGTATCAAATCACTTAACTTCCCCAGTTTCAGTTTCCTCATCTGTAGAATGGAAATGACAATAGCACTTCCCTCGCTTGGTTGCTGTGAGGATCTAATGTAATACTCAAAAATTTTTTGCAAACCTAAATGCTTAGCCATTAGTGTTACTAAGACAAGCATAGGGAAGAGGTTTCCTCATTCTGGATTCATTAGATCAAACATTTTTTTAACAAATCAGTTAAAAAATCAACTACAGATTCATCTCACTTTAGACATCCCTCCCCCATGAAATTATGTTGTATTTGCTTTGGATATATTTTATTCTTATAAATAAATTTATATTTATCACATTCTCATATATTTTGTATCTAATAAATCTAGACTCTATTATATTAAATATTAAACTTCATTAAATATATACATCTTAGAAATTTATTATGATGAATAAGTCTATTTCAAACCTATTAATTTATATTTTAACTGTGTACCGACAAGAATGTAAGGTCCTTGAGGCACTTCTGTCCACCAAGCACAGTGTCTGGCATGCACATATTAAGAGCTTAGCTTGGAGGCTGTACAATATGTGATCAGGCTCCTTTTTTCCAATTCTGTCAACTAGCTATGTGACTTCAGATAAAGCATGTTACTTTTCTGGGCCTCGGAACTATAAAATGGAGGAAATCAACTAGATCACAGTTTTCAGAGACCTACAAGTCAAAGGTGACCTGATTTTTACATACCCCCAAAATATCAAATACAATGGGTAGGTCAGCAGAACCTAGCCGTGTGCCTGCCACTTACTGTTGCTTCTGCTGATTCATTCTTGCAGGAATGCTTGAATCAATAAGGAGTTACTAAAAATTCATTTGGCACAAACGCAGAGATTTCTGATCATGGAATACACAACCCAAAACAAATTTTCTCAAAGATCACTTTTAATTCTAACATTCTGAGTCTAGAATATATAAAATCAAACTTCTATCACCTCCCTCAGGTCCCTCTTAATCTCCCAGGCTGGAACTAGCATCTTGGCAGTCCGCCTCTGACACACCAAAGGTCCAAAGTGATGGAGAGGATGGAGAGGGATTCGTTCACACGAACAAGGGGCAGAGGCTGGTTCAACCATTCTTAGAAATGTGTGTACCTGGGACAGATCCCATGACACTAAGAGGCCACTGGTAGGGAAGAAAGAAGGGTAGGGCTGGATTGGAGCTGTCATTTGGGAAAAGACAAAGTGGGCAAGAAACAGGCCATTTGGCAGCTTCCTGTTTTAGTTAATTAAGTGCTAAGCTTAGTTGTTTCTTCATTGCTAGAGAACTAAAAATGTTGCTGACACCCTCTAAATTTCAGTGCCAAGGCTGCATCAACCTTCCCCAGTTACAGCTCTGGAGCCTGGACAGTGCAATGTCTTCTATCACAGCTGGAGATGTAATGGGAGTAGGACAGGGAGAGCTGAAAGGGTACCTATTTAAGTTTCTTCTCTCATCAAGCAAAACTACTAAATGATGGAAAGTCCCCTTCCTCACACAGTCAGAGCTGGAAAGCCTAAGAGATACCAAGAAATCAGAATTTTTTTTTTCTTCCCTAAGAATCCCCTGTGCCTGAAAGCCTGAATCTCCTTAAAAGGCATTGGGATGTTATTTACACTTTCTCCCAGGTCTCCTTTCCTCAGCCAATGGAGCATAGGCCTGGGAAAGAAATTTAGTGAAAAATGAGAAACCCAAACATTTCTGGATTTGGGGGCATCAGGGAAAGGGAAAAGCTATGGATTGAATCCCTTAGCTCTGAAGGGATTGTCCTCCAATCCTGTCAGGCTACTAAAACAGAAAGAGCTAGGCCAAGGAGGGGCAGAGTTAATACACTGTGGAGAACCAAAAGATCTTTGAAATTTCTTCTAATTCTATGATTTTCTTTAGGGTATAGCTAGAGCTGGTGAAACCAGAAGGAATACCAGAAGAAGGAGGAGCTGGTGGTGCAGTCACAAAAAGTCTTTCTATATTCATTGTCAAGGATGGTATAGCAAAAATTGCACTTGATCACTGCATTGGGGTCAGGAGATCCAGGTTCAAATGCTGGTTAGATACTCACTGGCTCATGTGAGAATAAGCAAGCCAGGATACCAGGATTTATTAAGCTCTATGTGCCAGGCACTGTGCTAAGCACTTATGTCACAAACTCTCATAATTATCTTATCTGTAAAATGGAGGTGATAACATTTGTATTTTCTGCCTCCTAGGGTTATTATGAAAGAAATGCTTTATTAAATGCTAAAGCAACACAGAAATGTGAATGTTATAATTATATCTGAGGAACTGGGATCTCCATCCTGAGTTGACTGATTGGTTAGAAATTCAGTGATGGGCTCAGAGACTCTAAAGTACTGAACTTCTTTCTCTGGGATGCTGAATATGTCCTGCATATTCATACAACTGGGTAAGCACTATTCATTCATTCAATGCCTTGCTGAGTATCTACTAGGAACAAAGTACCTAGGAATAATAACAGCTAACAAATATGTAGGTATATTTACACATAGGTATACATTCATATTCATACATAATACATACATATTTGCTAGCTAGATATATCTCTGTCTCCCATGGGCACATAGCCATCAACCTGCTGTAGTTATGATTCTGGAGTCTCGACAGGGAAATGTCTTCTATATAGATGTGCATATGGGGGTAGATAAAAAGCTATACATATATGGGGCAGCTAGGTGGCACAGTGGATAGAACACCAGCCTTGAAGTCAGGAGAACCTGAGTTCAAATCTGGTCTCAGACACTTAACACTTCCTAGCTGTGTGACCCTGGGCAACTCACTTAACCTCAATTGCCTCAGCAAAAAAAAAAAAAAAAAAAAAGATATACATATATACTTACACCATACCACAGAAGTCATAAGGGAATGTAGAAGCCAGGTTGATGGGGCTTGGCATTGGGGGATATAGATGCAGACAGACACACACATATATAGGTATATGTATGTGCATGCACAGATATATGATAAACAGAACAACACGGTGTATGTGTGCATATTTGCAAGCCTAATACCATCCTGTAAGTTTGCCCAGAGTCATTCAGTTACTAAGTATCTGAGGAAGGATTTGAACTCAAGACCGGACTGTAACTCCAGGACTGTGTTTGGTACCAGTGGATGAAGAAGACACTTCCAACCTTCAAGGAGCTTGCAGTAAGGAGAAACAGTAACAATAGCTCACCTTTTGAACAGTCTTTATAGCTTATAAAATGCTTTCCTCACAACTGTGAGGTAGGTGACAAAAGTATTAATAACCTCATTTTACAGATGCAGGAACTGAAGTTTTAAGAGATTAAGTGACTTGTCCACAGTCCCAGAGTGAATTAGTACCATAGTCAGAACTGGAACTCAGGGGTTGGCCTCCAGGTCCACCAACCTTTCTAATAGTCATTCTCTTTATAGTACAAAATAGAATGTGATAAATCAGGGTTCAGAGAAAAGTCTCCTTCTTCTTTAGGACTTTATCAAGCGAAATCCAAAGCCAGAGCAGCTTTCCTACAAACACAGAGCTCAAAAAGGGTTCTCCTTTTTTTGTATTTCAGTTGTTTCAATCATGTAGGACATTTCATGACCCTATCTAGGGTTTTCTTGGCAGATGCTGGAGCGACTTGCCATTTCCTTCTCCAGCTTATTTTACAGATGAGGAAACTGAGGCAAACAGGGGTGAGTGACTTGGCCAGGGCCATCCAGCTAGAAAGTGTCTGAGGCCGGATCTGAACCTCCAGGCCTAGCGCTCTGTACACTATGGCGCCACCTCGCTGGCCCCAACTTTTATCTAAGCAAAAATCCTTTGGCCTACTCCATCCCCCAGGGCCCTGAGCAGAAGGACCCCAACAGGCAGTGGAATGCAGTGGAAAAGGCACGGGGCTCCTTCTTGCCAATGAACCTTCCCTGTGGGGCGCCTACATGGCATCAGCAAGGACCAGGTCTTAAAGGAGCCCTCAATGATCTAGGAGAAGCTGAACTCGAAGCCTAAGAAAGGAGCGCAAAGGTCCCTGAGCCAAGGGAAGAGAGCCATGTCCTTCCTTCCTTCCCTCTCCCCACCCCCTTCACCCTGTGCAAAGGACAATCAGGTGTGAGAAGCACCAGGCTAAAATGCATAATGCACTATCGACTTGGGTATCCCTATTTTCCTACAGAGCCTGGCCACATAAATCCCCATCCCAATAATATTTGTATTGATTAACTGGGTTGGAGCATCACTTGGGCTCCAGGTCTCACTCCCCTCCTAGGACAAACAGATGGGTTCCCAGCTCCTCATTTGCATTTCTAATAAGACATTTACATGGAGCAGCAGCACAGAGGCTTCCCAGTCCCTCTGCTGCCCTGAAGGGGCAGAATCCTTCTTCCAGAGGCTGGGCAAGAAGCCAGAGGTGAAATGATCAGGGTGGTCCCCTAGGGAAGATGAAGAATTGTAGAGAGTGGAGGAGGATGGGGACTTACTTGCCTCAGTTTCATCTCAATGTTTGCCACTGCACCAGTGAATGTATCCTCTCCTCCTTTCCCTTCCCTTCTCTATTTATCCCTTCTCGATCACTGCTCCCAATAGGTATGGTCTTACCCTAGAATGTAAGTTCCTTGAGGGCAGGAATTGTATCTTTTTAAAAGAGATATAATCCCATTGCTCAATACATCTGACCAATGAACACAATTGATTTTCATTAATTAAATTAAGCCTCTAGTTCTCCTCTCTCTAGAACTGGAATAACTAGAACTGGCCAAGGGATTATATTCACAGGGAGTTCAAATCAGATTCTGACCCTCTCTTCCAAGAGTCTGCCAGACCTCAGCCATCAATAATGGCACAGCCTGAGAAGTCCAGGAGAAGGCGGCTCATAGATTCACCAAGAGGGGGCACTGCCCCTAAGATTTGTTTAACCCATGATATATATGAAGGATTCAGAAAAACTTGGAAAGATTTGTGAACCAATGCAGAGTGAAGTAAGAAGGACCTCTAGAACAACAATGATTCCAATAATGTAGAGAATGACATTAGGAAATGCTCATCAATGGAGTGACCAATGGTGACTTCAGAAGAGTTCTAATTCTACAAACTAGGAAACTGAGGCCCATGAGATTAAGTGATCTGTTCCCCCTAATTTTATAAACAAGGAAACTGAGTCCCAAAGAGATAATTATACCTTCTAAAAATCTGAAGAATTCAAAACCAGACTTTAAGCTATAAGTCCAGCATTCTATTCATTACACCAGAGGCATCAAACATGGGTCCCAAAACACTCCTGATTGTGGCCTGAACCAGATTAAAATGTAATTGGGAAATACTAAATTAAATAAAAATGAAAAACAGATAATGTTAATAAGTTTTTCTAAGTTAATATGCCACCTGTAGGCATCCTGATGTCCAGGTTAGCCACCTGTTTCTATGTGAGTTTGCCACCTTTGCATCATACCAGGCTACCTTCCCCTGACTGATGGTCAGCTCTGCTTCCTGCCTCTTATTAGAGAGTGGCCAATATGAAATGAGGGACGAATCTGTCTGTTTGACCTAACTATACTTCTTGCATACAAGGGAGATAGTTATTAAGAAATGACAATGTTAACTTTTAAAAGGGCATTAATTAAACATTTTAAAAGGAGTTGTTTAATCCACTGCCTTGTTTTGTCACTCCCAGAGATCGATCCCTCCAGAGCTACAAAGGAAAACTGCCACCCAGGTCAAACCCAAATTCAACTTGGCAGGGTAGAAGACTGGGGAGAAGGGAAAGTCAGAGGGAAAGAGAATCACAAAATTATAGAATGCCAAATTTGGAATGTACCTGAGGACAGCTGAGTCTTATTTTACAGAGAGGAAGAAGTGAGTTTCTTAAAGTCAACCAACTAGTAACGGACTGATTCAGGTTTAGAAACCTGGTCTTCTGACTTCTGATCTAGCCATTTTTTCCAGTGGGGGGGGGGGAGAGGAAGAGAAACATAAAGAAAAAGACAATAGGGATACAGTGACAGAGAAAGGGGACTAACGGGATTAAGAGATGAAGAAGAGAGGATATGGCAGAAGAGGGAAGGGAGTTCTGAAGAAGCAGAGACACAGGGACCCACGGAAACGGAGTTCTGGGCAGCTGGGCAGTGCAGGCTCAGAGCTCAGCCTGCCCAGCCCAGCCCAGCCCCTGGTGACCGTGCAGCTGCCACACACTCCAGGATCTTGAGATGAGGTCAGCTCTGCCCTGGGGCTGAGTGAGTGAAAATAAATGGAGTCCAAGATAAAAGGTCCAAGAAATTATTTGTCTTGTTGTCATGTCCCAACTGTAACGGACAAGGGCTGGGGGCCCAGCAGGCCAGGCGTCCTGCTGTTTCAGCTGGAGAGCTCCCAGAGCACTACCGCCCTCCCCCCCCAACACACATCTACCCACATACATACACAAACTCCAGCTCCCTTTGCCCCCAAGCCCTGGTCCTCCTCCCCCAACAGTCATACATGCATGAAACCTCTAAATCTCCTAGCCCATCTCATCTCAGGCAACAGACCTCTCCATCCCCCAGCTCACCCCCAAGGATCCGACTCCTGGGAATAAGCAGATTATAAAGTAAGAGCACTCCTTCCTATCCCAGACTTAGAGGGCTAGAGAGTCTCTAAGTTACCTAACACTGTAAGGGTCTATAATTTTCTCACCTTTTCCTAAAGAGACTGCATGTCTAGATTAAAGAAGACTTCTACTCAGGTCCAAAGGTTTTCCCTTTGGAAAAGATACCAGTGAGGTAAGGGACTGAGTTTTCTGCTTTTTTCTCTTTACAGGAAGAAGGGATAGAGTAATAGGTTTTCATTTCTTCAATATCCCTAGGATCAGAAGTAATTTGGAGGTTCAGGAGACCCCAAACAATTCCACAGTGTCACCCCTATAGTTGAAGTAGAGCTTAATCATCAGAAAAGTTCCCAGAGGGTCAGGAAACATATAAATAGGACATGGCAAGTGGGGCATTGTCGTAGGGTAAAAAAAAAGTAGAGGGCTCTGAGAGACAGAAACAAGAGTTTAATTTTAGTAGAAAGCTAACACATAGTATACTGGGGTGAATTCTCCCTCTCCACCAGCATTTCAAGCGCTGTTTTACCCTTGGTAAAGGTACTATCTTTTAGTACCAAGAGGTACTATCTTCTATTCCTTAATTGGGGATATATTTCCTAGTTACACTTCTGGGCTCAAGTAAATGCCTGGAGTCAGGGAAGAGAATAGAAAGAATTCTTTCTTTCTTTCTTTTTTTTTTTTTTGCTGAGGCAATTGGGGTTAAGTGACTTACCCAGGGTCACACAGCTAGGGAATGTTAAGTGTCTGACGCCAGATTTGAACTCAGATCTTCCTGACTTCAGGGCTGGTGCTCTATCTACTGAGCCACCTAGCTGCCCCAATGGAAAGAATTGTTGCATGCTGAATGCTAACATGAATTCTGGTGCCCCAGGTATATACCATCACAGAATCTCAGAGTGGGGTATCAATCACCACTCATGTCTGAATAGGAATGTTCTCTATAACCCCTTTCCTATAGTTATCCAACTTCAAAACCTATGGCAACATAGTAGCCAGAACTCTACCACCCCAACTCCCATTCTACTGTGAGCCAGCTCTGGTCGTTGAGAAGTTTTTCCTGATGTTTAGCCTCAATATGCCTTTTTTAAAAAAAGGACTGCTAGTCAGCAAAGATCCCAGGTTTCTGGGATAAGAAGCAACAGCTCAAACCTCTGGTCCCTCTGCCCAGGACAGAACTCTTGTGTGTCCCGCACACCCTCCCTTGTGCCTCTGTAGCTATATCAGCACTGAGCCTACCCCAGGCCCAAGAGAAACTTCCCCAGAAGGAGAGGGGGCTGGGAGAGAAGGGCTGAGCCCAGTGAAGTCTCCTACCATATTTGTCTCCATCTTCCCCTTTGGCGCTAATCCTCCGCCCCAACACCTGGATATGCTTCCCGCTCGTCCGGCTGTACAGCTGGTACAGCCTCAGTTGCTTCCTGCTCACATCATCCCGAGCTCTCGTCTGATTCTCCACATGGATACGGAAATCCACGTTCTCCTCGGCTGCCAACACCTGTTGGGGGAAAAGGGAGGAGGGGGAGAGACAAGGTGACTCCTCGAACAGTGAGCTCCACAGAAAAGGCTTCTCACAGGGAGAGAAGGTGGGGACAGAGCACCTGCCTGCTGGCCTGGGGGAGCTGGCACTGCTGGCCCAGGGGGAGCTGGCGCTGCTGGCCCAGGGGGAGCTAGCGAGGCTGGCCCAGGGGGAGCTGGCGCTGCTGGCCCAGGGGGAGCTGGCGCTGCTGGCCCAGGTCCCTAGGACCTGCGCTGTAAGAAGAAATGAGTGACCATCCTCTAACAGGCTGGCAGAAGGTTGGGTTTGAGAAAACAGAACAAAACACTAGGCCTGGGTCCTTAAGTTGAGGGCTGGAAGAAACCTTGGAGGCCACCAAGATCAACCTAGTCCTTTTTATAATTGAGGAAACTGACACTGACAGGGTGAGTAGCCCCCAGTCCCACAGAGGGAATATCTAGACAGGAGTCTGGCCAGATCCTACTGCATCCAAGCTCAGCAGTCCATCCACAGAACCATTTAGATGCTTCAAAATCTAGGAATGAGGGATTGAGTGACTGCTTGGGGGCATACAACTAGGAAGTATCCAAGGCAGGGTTTGAATGCAGGACCTTCTGGAGTCCAAGTTCAACCCCCTATTCTCCTCACAGTGGAATCTTGGGTTCTAGTCTCAGCCCTGTCACTGACTTGTGGACCTTAACTTCACACTGTTGCATTTCTTTCTCTATAAAATGGGAGTGATAATATCTGCCCTCCAACCTTACACAGGATGATTATGAGCATTAAATGAGACAATGTAAGAAGGGTTATGCAAACACAACATATTCTTACTGCAGCTTTCAGAAGACAGGGGGGAAGACTGAGGCATGGAACAATAGTGTCCTCCTGCCCAAATTAAGGAAGACTCAGAATGGAAAGCTCCTCCCCTGTTCCCCTCATCCAAGACCCACCAAAAAAAAAAATGAGTTTTCTTAGAACCAAATTCCTTTCCTGCCCTCCCAGTGCGACCGACTTGAGGCTTCAGGGTCATGTGAAGAAGCTGTCACCCTAAGGTGGGATTCTGGATGCTGTCTAAGGGAGGAAAATAGTATAGGATCTGCTAGGAATTTCATCAGGAATAAGAATGCTCACCTTGATTTTTTTAATACTCCCAATATAACCTCTACTCCAGTCAAATAAACCTCCTCATTGCCTCACAAATACACCACAAGCATTCCAACCATTATGCCTTCACTATAGGTATGCATTGAGGGTGGGCATGGCATTACCACCTCCATGTGCCAGCACACTAGACCCATGCTCTGTGTGCCCCCATGTCCTACAATCCATATTATGTTCCACCTGCTCAATTTGGGTCCCCCATCCTTCCTTTCAACCACCAGATTCTATTACTGTCTTTCTGTTTCTCTCTCTCTCTCTCTCTCTCTCTCTCTCTCTCTCTCTCTCCCTCTACTCTCTGTCTCTCTCCTCCCCCCCTCTCTTTCCCTCTTCTTTTTCTCTCTCTTCCCCTTCCTTTCCCCCCCTCTTGCTCTCATCTCTCTGCTGCACATCTGTCTCTGCTTCCCTTCCACACCCCAAAAGAAATACATGCCATAATTTACATCCCAAATTTACTGAATGGTTTTAGATTGTAGTTCCCCCTTTGGGTGAATGGGATGCCTATTTATGCCTACTCATAAGATTAGCTTGCCTACAATCCCATTCTTCTCTGAACCAGAATGTTGTCAGTCTTTTGATCCCTCAGCAACCCAATGCTTCTCTCCAGCCCCTAGGAACAAGTCTCCAGGATTCCTTATTCACCTTCAGACACCTTCTCACATTAACCAGGGACTTTATTGATCAGAGGTCAAACCAATTTCATGACCCCACATCCCCCATGGATAAGCAGGAAGCCACTGTTCCCCAGAAGCCAGTCCTCCAATAATGATTTTCTTCTGACCCTTCTGGACACAAAGTGAGTGACCTGAGGTCATTAGGAAGTATGGGGTGGTGCTTTTTTCCCTGGATGCAGGAAAGAGCAATCCATCTCTCACAGCTCTTACCACCTGAGCCAAACTCCCAGCTATCAGATGTATCAGGAAATACCCTAAGTAGATATAAGGGACAAGGATATCCACAAAGGTGGTACCATATAGTCCTAAGATTCAAGGTACAAGGCACCAGGTGTGGCCAAATCTGTTACTTGCATCTCTACATACACAATAGGACACATCACCTTCTCTGGTATCATACCCCAAGATTAGCTCAAAACTGTGGTTGGGGAAAGCACTCCAGGACTTCCCAGACCTCCCATAAGGCAGCAAGACAGCTATTTAGCCTTTCCTTTCTCCACCTGGAGTCTCTGCTGTAGGATTAAGTATGATATATACAGTGAACTACACAGATCTACAGATGCAGTCCTCCACGTAAATGTGCCTCCTGCAGCATACTAGAGAAGCCTCTCTGTACCAATCCCCAGAGTTTTCACTGCATGTGAACTTGAGCTCTTTCTGCTTAGAACTCTTTCTTCACTGAGCCAAGACAGGGGCCCTTTTCTAGATCTCTGGCTATTATCATCTGCTAAGGCAGTCCAACATTGCTTTTTTATTAGTTAAACCTTTTACAAATCTACAAAAGATGGAATCTGGAATAAGAAATCATTGTGGCTTTTTTTTTTGGTAAATTGACTCATGTTTTTAAATTTATGCAAAGGGTTCATTATCTCAAAAAAGTCCAATCTTTACTTCCCCAATTTGTCTTCTAACACAGAAACATACTGTCCAATGTCAGGTTTTGTTGTTTTGTTGTTGTTGTTTTTTAATAGGGTACACCTACAGCTTTGTAGCTTGCTTCCCCACTCCCATCCCACCCCCAAGCTTCATCCAGCTCCAGGCTGAAATGTCAGAAAACATTCTCCAGCCTCTCAGTTCCTTGAAGATTAATATGGATGAAGAAGCAGCCAATAGCCGAAACAGCAACACTTTATCTTGTTGATTCAATAAGATTAAATCTCTTCACTGATCCAAGGTCACAAGACATAGGATATACAGTTGAAAGGTATCTTAGAGATTTTTTTGTTTTAAACAAGAACATGTTTACTTTTTATTTTTGATTCTCACTTACTCAATTGACTGTAATTTAAAATGAACACTGCATGCCACCTTCTCTCAAAAATCACGTTGCTCCCAAGTTCTGAACCCTTTCTTTGATTGGTAAGTATCTGGTTAGTTATCAATACTTCACTGCAACTATAACCTCCAAATAGGAGCTTTGCATCAGGGTTCTCAATTCAGAAAAAACCAAAATCTTTGTCTAAGTTATAAAAGCAAGGGAAAATTTTAAAGAAGTGTCCTAAATAAAATGTACATTAGTAGCTAGGTTCAATTTTCTCATTTTACAAATGAGCAAACTGAGATGTAGAGAAGGTAAGAGACTTCAATTTATCATACATCACTATAAATGACAAGGATTTATCTTTAGTGCTGCCTACAGTAAACAGCAAGGATACACACCTGGAAAATTTGGAAGGTCACACAGGTGACCAATAATAGATTTGGGATTAAAAGCTAGCTTCTCTGAGTATCCATCCCATGCTCTGTTGGCTCCAGCACAATGTCTCTGTCCAGCACTGTGTAGCAGCTAGTGTGCTGAACCTGGAGGCCTCCAAGCTGTAGGGCATCAAGGATCATACCCTGCAAAAGGGGGGGGGGAGAGGGGGGGAAGGAGAGAGATAAAGAGATAGAAAAGGGGAGGGGAAGAAGAAACAGAGAGAGAGGAAGAGAGGGTGGAGAGAGACACGGAGAGAGGAAGAGTGGAGAGAGAGAAAGAGATGGAAAGTGAGAGGGAAGAGAGAGAAGGAAAGGACAGAACAGAAGGAGGATAGAGGACAGAGGAAAAGAGAGAATGAAGAGAGAGAGAGAGAGAGAGAGAGAGAGAGAGAGAGAGAGAGAGAGGAGGGAGGAAGAGAGAGAGGGACAGAGGAGAGAGAAGAAAGGAAATGGGGATGGAAGGAGGAGAGAGGGGAGGGGGGAGGAGAGAGAGAGTGGGAAGGAGTCCAGAAGGCCCCCTCTTCCAGGCCTTTTTCTTGTGCCGCCTCCTCTGATTCCAGGACCACCAAAGATTCAATACAAAGAAGTCAGCTACCAAGTGGTGGGGACTGATTGGCCCTTGCCTCCACCTAGCATTTCGGACTTGGTTTTCCCTCCTCCAGGGGCCCTTCCCTTGGTAGACTGCATACTACAGAATAACAGCGCAGATTCACACACACTGCCTCATCTGATCCATGCTACAACTCCCAGGCACTGCTGTCCCTAATGCGATTCAGAGAGAAGTAACTTGATTTGTCATGGTCCCATAACTGTTAAGTTATGAGAAGCAGAATTCAAACCAAAGCCTTTTACTCCAAGTCCAGCACTCTCTGTGGAATTTGGACTCAAAATAACTTGGGTTCTTTGGGTTTCAGAGCTGGATCCTTTCTTCACTATTTGTGTGACACTGAAAATTGTAAGGTGCCTTCCAGCTGTAAATCTTATGAGCTAAATGGGGTTTTCCTAGTTCTCTAAAGAGATTTCCCAGTCTCCAGGATTTCTCCTCCCTTCCAATATATCCAGAAGTTTTGGTAATCTTTCTGTGGGATGGTAGCTGGCAACTCTGTGAAAGCTAGCACTGAATCATCTAGTTCTCCGTCCCTTTCTCCTTCAGCTGCTTCTCTCTCTAGGACCTACCCTCAATGCTCCTATCTTCTGGGTCTCTTCTTAGCACCTTCTTCCAACCCATCCTCTATTAAGCCTTCAGTTTCCTGTGTTTATTAGGAAGAGTCCCTTTCACTCCAGTCTGAAAAATACCATGATTGTCATCCTGGAAATCACCAAGGAAACCCAGGAGAGGCAGGACTGTTCCCTTATGATGAATAATAGCTGAATGAATAATATTTTGGAGGTACTTTTCAGACACTATCTTATTAGTTACTCTCAACTTCTCTATGACAGTTTTTTTCATCTATTAAAGAAAAGATTTTGAGGTAGGTAGAAAGCACTACCTCTTTCACAGAGAAGTTGAGTGAGGAAAAGAACAATAAGATCCAAGATTCACATATTTTGAGGCCATATCCAATGTCTGTCTCTCTACTATAGTATAGCTGCTACATGGACATCTTGAACTAGACTACAGAGGGAGATCCAGGAGGAATGGGAGGTGAGATTTCTCTACTAACTAGCAGTCACCTGACCAGAATATGGAGGATGAAGACAGGAAAAAAATTCAGTTTAAGGCAGAAGTCTAGGAGTGGATGCTCTGCCACTTGTCCTTCAACACTAATCTTCCACACTGGTCACTTCAACCCTCCTACCCCACTTGCCCTTTCCAATTCTTTCCCCTTCCTGTTTTAAACAGAAACAAGATAAAGGTCCTACAGTCAAGAACCTCAGCCTGCCTTTCCCTGCCTTGTTTCCTGGGATGTTTAAAGCTATAAATGAGTATTTCCTAAGAGTTATCTTCTAAAGATTTCTACAAAAGGTCACTCCAGTGATATCCTCCAAATATCCCCTCCATCCTCTCTGCTGGCTTCTGGGAATCATAGGCTTTTTAGGGCTGTAAGAGCTCATTTGTGGTTGAACTTTTTCATTTTCCAGAGGAGAAAACAAACCCAGAAAGATTTAAATTACTTGCCTATAGTTACTCAAGTAATGTCACAGAGCTGAATTTGAACTCAGATCTCATGGCACAAAATTCACTCGATGCTATTAGAAGTCATTGCCCTAGGACATATTAAAGGGAAAAAAAAGAAGATTTGGGGAAATAATGGATATGTTATTGACTAGAGATAGGAGTCAAGAGGATAAAACTTCCTGGCCAAATCCCTTTCTGTCTAACAGCTCTCAGAGATGGGAGTAGAGTTAACCTCCTACCACTCACGACCTTTATTTCCACTACTTTCACTAATCCATGAAAAGAATACATTTCTGTCACCACAGGGACAATGGTGATTTTCATGCTCCATGTGATTGAGAAAACAAACTAGGGAGCTTCCCTATTTCCTCCTCATGTTTATCCACAATCTGGAATCTCCATCTACATGAGGACACACATCTCAGAAAAATAGCAGACACACATATATTGTTTGTGCACAGAAAAAAAAAACAATGTTCATTCACATCCATTAACATATTATCATACCTCATACCCAATACATATAATATAGACAGTATACACATATACTCCTGCCCCAGGAGAAAAAGGCGTAAGTGTCTTTATTTCTATAATGAGACAGAATTCTGAAGCATGGGTAAGAGGAGAGAAGAAGGAAGGATGGGTGTCTCATCTCTGGCATAACAGTAACTGTGTTTGCATGTGTTCTTCAGCAGATAGGTTGCCAGAGTGCTGGGTCTGAAGTCAGAAAGTTCAAATCCCACCGCAGACACGTGACCTTGGGCAAGTCACTTATCCCTGTTTACCTCAATTTCCTGATCTATAAAATGACCTGGAGAAGGAAATGGCAAGACACTCCTTAGCTTTGCTAAGAAAACACCAAATAGGGCCACGAAGAGTCAGACATGACTGAAGAACAACATACAGATACATAAGATTATAGACAGAGATATGGAAAGAGAACAAAAGAAAAATATGTGGGTAGATTAGATAGATAAAAGATAAACATAATTAAGTGATCTGTTCAAGAGCTCACAGGTCTACACTAAATATCTAAAAACATTTTCCTTATAACAGCCTAATTAGGTAATAATTAGGTATTCTTATCCTCATTTTACAGATGAAAAAAGACAGGCTTGGAGAAATTTAAGTTGACTTGGTCACACAATGAATAAATATCAGGATCATAATTTAAACTTAGTTCCCCTGACTTTAATCCAGTGTTTTTTCAACCTGGGGCTACAGTCATACTATGCCCACAGTCAAGAGGCATTTCCTGCATTCTCTGACTAACCCTTTCCTTTGTTCCAGGTTCTCCAGGCAATGAACAAAGAAGAGTAAAATTTAAAAAAACAAGTGGGTTGAGAACGTGGGAAGAAGAAAGGAATGCTTCCCAGACGCTAGGGCTAGGATAAGATTCTCTCTTCCAAGTTGCTTTGCTTAAAGCATTGGGTCATTCCCCCTTCAACCTAGGACCTTACGATCTAGGGAACATTTTCTGCTTCTGCTCTTCCAGTTCTGAAAGTCAGTCAATGGTCCAGAGTTCCCTGCTATGTATGTCACCTGTTCATCTAGTCCTACCCATCTATCTGAGGGTCCTCTGTGGGGGCTCTGCCAGGCAGCAATCCCAAGAGATACAGAGGTTCTTTTAAGGGCACATATTGTCCAAGGGGAGGGGAGGAAAACTGACTTAAGAAGGGAAATTGGTGAAGGAGGGAAAGAAGAAGAGAGGGAGAGATCTGGACACCGAAGGAATCACCTCTGACTACAGACAGGAAGAGAGAGATAGGCAGTAAGATGGAGAGAAATAGATCCAGATCACCAGGAATGGAAACACCCCTCTCCCCCCAGACATGAACAGATGAAAATGGAGGGAGGAGAATGGAGAGGGGAAGAGAATGGGGCTCAGTCTCTTCAGAACCCCCCTCTCGGATTTCCTCTTCCACTAACTATATAGCTCCCCTTCCATCGAAGGACTGAGTAAGGCACCCTTGATCCCTTCAGTAGGCCTGACTAGAGCCCTCCTTCTCAGGAAGAAGAGCAATCAATAATGGTGAATCTCATACTTCGGGAGCTGCTAGTCTTCAGCCAAGGACGAAGGGTGGTGTGGCTGAACTGGCACCCTAGCCATGCAAGGCTGGGCCAGAACCGCAGAATCCATGATGAACAATCCAACCTGAACCTCCTAGATTACAAGCCATTGGGAAAGACTGAAAAGACCAGACCCTAGCTCCCTTCAAGGGGGTGCTTGGTTAGGGAACAGATAGCTCTAATACAAGCATGAGAAAGAGGGCTCTTTCATTTTGGCACTCATTGGATTGGGCTTCTGTGGTTTGGTCAAACCTCAGGACCACAGCTCTCCTCTTACTCCTCCAAATTATTTTGTATTTGCTTCATATATATTGTATATAAGTTGCTTCCTCCAGAAGAAGATAAGCTCCTTGAGGACAGGGACTTATTATTATGTGTGTGTATATTTCCAATACCTTTGCTCAGGCTCTACTGCAAGTACTTAATGTTGGCTGAACTGAATTCTCAGGGCAAAGCCTCAATCAATCCTCTACCTCCAGGCGGGACAGCTTTCCACTCAGAAAGCAATGCCTGTTTTTATATGCTGCTAAGGAAAGATGCTCCACACTTCCTGTTCCATTCACTAATCTGGTCCCTCTCCTCTCCCCTCCACACTACAGGAGGACAAGCCTAGATAGAGACACTAAGGCTATATGGAGCTGACTTTCACCAACCCATGGACCATCCTACCCCCAGGGTTTTCTTGGCAGAGACACTGGAGGAGTTTGTATCACCTTCTCCAGTGGATTAAGGCAAATGAGGTTACTGACTTGCCCAGGATTACCCACCCAGTGAGTGACTGAGGCCAAGTTTGATCTCAGGCCTCCTTGAGGGAGCTAGATGGTAGCAATAGACAGCTTCTACCCTGGAGTCCCTGGGCAAGCCACTCTTGTTTGCTTCAGTTTCCTCATCTATAAAATGAGCTGAAGAATGGCAAATCACTCCAGTATTTTTGCCAAGAAAACCCCAAATGTGGTCACAAAATGTCTGACATCATTAAACAACTCAACAAATTTCCTGAAGACGCTAAGCCTCCTAGCTGCCTCCATATGGATAGAGAGAAATAGGTATATCTTTATCTAGATAAAGAGGTATATGAATGGAGGTAGTCAGTCATGGAGGAAACAATGTGTGTGTATGCATATGTATGTATATATATACATATACACATTTATATGTGTATATATGTTATATATATTTATATAACATAATTACCACTATATACACAATGTAATAGTTTAATACTATTTAATAATATTAATCATTCAAAAGCATTTATAACATAAATAAATAAGGGCTACAGATATCTGTTATATATTACATCACTAGTTTTATACATAATATGCATCATGTTACATATTACACAATACTCTTGTGTCTCTGCGATAGTTCCAACTACTTCCATTCTTTTGATTCAACAAAGGCAAAGATTCCAACAATCATACCACAACAAAGTTTTCTTGCCCACTATTCATCTGAGTTCCTTAGCACTCTTCCCAACACTGCTTTAAAGAACGATAACTAGGGAGTCAGTGACTGGGTTGAAATTCCTCCTCGAAACTTATGAGCTGTGTAACTTGGGGCCTTTTATGTAAAAGGGAGGTGGTGGGAGGGATTGGGGGAGGTGGATTCAATTGGCCTAGGAGATCCCTTTTAGTTCTAAATTGCCAATGCTTTGATCCTCACCTATAGGAAAATAAGTGATATTTCCTGCAATGACTTATCCTAAGGAATCAGAGGACCTCATAAAGGACAACTACTCTGGGGGACACATTTGGTTCAGAAGGGACCATCACATCCATTGCCACAAAAGGTGGTGCTAAAGGTGAAGTGGAATATTCCAGGGCAACAAAATGAAGAACTGCATCATCTGTAATCCTTGACTCCTGTGACCAAGTGGTTCAATGGGATAGACTGCTGGGTCTGAAGTCAGGAAGGCCCGAGTTCAAATCCAACGTCAGACATCTAATAACTGTGTGACCCTGGGCAAGTCATTTAACCTGTATGTCTCAGTTTCCTCAACAATAAAATATTATCTACCCCCTTAGGGCTGTTATGAAGATCAAATGAAATGTTTGTTAAAAAAAAAAAAAGTGCTTTAACAGTGCCTAGTACATACCTGACTCCATATAAATATTCATTCCCTTTTCTCCTTCTTCCTCTACCCTTTCCCAACCACCCTGCCCTCCATACCTATCTCGCTGATGTAAGGCACATGCTAAGAAACAAATACCCCAGGTAGTAGACAGCCCACAAAATGGGCATTTAATAAAGGCTTCTTAAATTGAACTGATAGCATTACTTGCAGATCCTCAGAGCTGGTTTAGAATAGGTTCAGATAAGCACCTATTGCTACCGTTTCACAAACTCTCTCAGCCACCCAAGTTGCCCCCTTTGTCTGGTTATATTCTCTCCTCATCCCTGAATAAAATCAGGAATAAAATCTACTTAATTTTTGAAGCCTCCCAGGATCTCCCTCTCCAAATGAGTACAAAATCTCCCTCTTCAAAGTATTCTAGAACACGATGGGGTTCTTGTTTATTTGCTCCCTATCACTATTATTCAGCATACTTGTGAACTGTTCCATTACTAATACTAATAGGAAGAACATTAGTAACTCACATTATTGAACTGCTAGAAGGCCGATACTATATCACTCTTCAACCCTATATTACCTGTCAATTACAAGACCATGCACATAGAAGGAATTTAAGAAGTATCTCCTGAAGTGAAGTAAATCCCCAGCTATCGTGTTACTCATCAGTCTCTGCTGCTACCCTGAGACAAATCTCCCATGACTTTTTTCTCATAGACTTCTGAATCAAACCTAAATCCCCCCCCAAAAAAAAATCACACTATAAAGAAGAAAATATAATCTCATGGTTCCTCCCAGCTAACCCAGGTAGGAAACCCAGGTTCCTGCTCAACAGCTACCTCATCGAAGACTGCTCCAATGGACAATCACTGAGGCAGAATCGGACTGACTGTGCTAAACCCAAGAAAATTAAAAAAGTTTGCTTTCTTATCTCAGCATCTATGATTCTAACCCCAAGAATGTCTAAAGTCCACCTCTATCCTCCCTCTGAGGTATTAGCACAAGGAATGTTGTAGAAGGGACAACTGTTCAGGTATAAGATGAGCTACATGGTCTTGGAAGATGCTTCCAAAGGCAAGAATCTTTGATTCTTATATCATAAGATTTTTGGATTTCAATCCAGAAGGGACTTTATCTAATCTCAAATTTACAGTTGAGTTAGTCCCAGTGGTGCCTGAATCAGATTAAATTGGGCAGGGGCAGCTAGGTAGTGCAATGGATATAGCACCAGCCCTGAAGTCAGGAGGACCTGAGTTCAAATCTGGTCTCAGACACTTAACATTCCCTAACTGTGTGACCCTGGGCAAGTCACTTGACCCTAGTTGCCTCAGGGGAGAAAATGTAATTGGAAAATGTTTAACAAAGTAAATTGAAATACAACATAGGTAATGTTAATTTGTGGTTTCCTAAATCAAAAGACGGACACCCCTGCTCTAATTAAATCTCCTAATTTTACAAAGGAGGAAAACAAGATTATGTTCTCTAAGGTTAAGATTTGCACAAAGTAGCAAAAAACAGAATTTGAACATAGGTCTTTTGTATGCTCATTCCACTTATCACACTTTGATTCTGTGGGTACAACTCCCTAAGACTTTACCATTTGTGTGACTTTGGACAAATCATTTAATCTTTCTCTCAGCTTTCATCTCCTCTTGAGTAAAGTGAGAAAGGTTGGATTAGCTAGGGGCACCAACCCTGCTCAGAGATGCAGAAAAAAAAGATTATAGGTTGAGAAGTCTAACGGATCTAAATAGATCAAAATTTTAGATCTCTTTGGATTTATAAAGTCTAAAGGATCTAAATAGATCCAAAACCCAGACTCCAAGTGGGAGCAAGGGAATGCTGCAACCAGACAGACACATTTGACACCATTTCTACAAAGAAGTTTCCATGAGCTCTAAGAGACAGGTCAGAATCTTAGTTTCTTATCCACTTGCCTACCTAAGATGTCAGTAGAATCTTTCACTCCAGGACCAAAGGAAGTATGTCTATTTGTGTCTCGTTTATTCCATTCTTACAGGAATACACCCATCCACCGAGGCTCTGTTTCAATCACTCACAGAGAGTACTACACTAGAGTCAGAAAATCAAGCTGCTTCTTGGATACAGCTCTGTGTAATTTTAGGCAAGTCACTGAACTTCTCTCTGTGATTCCATTTCCTCTTCTGTAAAATGGAGGTAATTATACATGCCCTAGTTCCCTCAGCAGGTTGTTGTGAAGATAAAGTGAGATTAGAGATGTGTGAACACACTTTGGAAAGTTAAAAGCATTGCACAAATAGAATAAGCTGCTCATGGGGGAAGGTGTGGAGAGAAATCACAGGGACACCCCAAGAAATCTTCACCCTTTGACCACCCAGTGAGCTCTGGTTTCCAATCATTGAACAGGAGGGTATTGTCTCCTGACTGGCCCCCATATCCTAGCCCTGCTTAAGGAGGAGGGTCCTGGGCTTCAATGAGGAAGCAGATCAGAAAAGGAGTGGGGGGTGAGGGGGAGGGGAAGAGGGAGTTGAAGGATGGAGGAAACATTCTAACCTTCCAAGTACCAGGTGGTGAGGAAGGAAACAAGCCAGGGAAAGCACACAGGAGAGAGAGAAATCCTCAGAAATCTAGACAGAGAAGCGTCTCCCTACATAGCAGCACCCCCTTTCCACACCACCCCCCAGCTTCAAGAACTGAAGCCTCCCTCCCACTTTGCTTTCCGCATTTTCCAGCCTCTCTCTGTCTAGGGCTAAGCCCCCATTGCTGGAACGGGACAGGGAACAATGTCAGGCAGGTGCCGGAGAAGCAGGGAGTGAAAGACCCGGGCCGGTGTCATTGTCAACGTTCAGCCAAGTGCAAAAAAGCAATTTACTTGTCACGGTTTCTGCTCTTTGCTTAAATTTTTAAAATTCTTCCAATTTTAACCATCAGAGGTGTCCTGAGTTACTTGGATAAGGGGTTTTATTAAATTCCAGACTTTTACTCAGTGGGGTCCTGGTCAGGGGAGGAGGAGAAAGAGGGCAGAACTGAAACCCCCAGTTAAGAGGGCAGGACAGTGTTGTCCCCTGGATGTGCTCCCAAAAACATGGCTTTGATTTCAGGGGGAGGGGCGGGGGTTCCCACTAGGTCACTCTGTGGCCTGCATAGGTCTGTGTCTCCTGGTGATAGGAAGACATTGAAGAACAATTAGCTGGCCTTGTGATATCCATAGGAGCATGGCAGAAAACCCTGGAAATCACATTTTCAGATGTGGAGACAACTTTTAAAGAAAAAAAAAAAAGGACAAATAGGGAAGTTGGAAGCAGGTTTTTTTTTCCTATTTTGCAGCAAAACTGCATTACTCAGTGCATGGATTAGAGAGATAAGAAATGAGAATGCTATGCCAGAAGGGAGTTTAGAACACAGACCGTTTGAAATGAAAGAGGACTAGAAATCTTTTAGACCAACTCCTTTCATTTTACAAATCTTTACAGAAGAAGGAGGCCCAGAGGGATGGGACTTGCCTAGGTCATAAAGGCAAGGGCAGAGCTAAAAGCAGAGCTCCATCCTCCTGCTGAGTCTAAGGCTCTGACTTCCAAACAGCACTGTCTCACTAATATCATTCCACCTACCTTGAATTTTTTCCAATTAAAGACCCGAAGTAATTCAAAATTTAAATAAGTCAACAAAACATTCCCTTCTCCTCAAACTCTCTCTATTGCTCTCAGGCCAATGGCACCTCTTCTTGCCCCCCTCATGTCTGGTAAGTGCCAGCCCCATTCACCTTTCTCATTTTTCTCATAAAGCCACTGTGAGACATGAATGAGAGATAGCTGTACACATCAGCTGGAGATTAGGACCTCAAAGTATTTCTTTCAGAGGAGGGAGATTCCCACCAATAGCCTGAACATAACCCCTTCAAGCATGGCTGTTAACTCAAGACTTTTTTTTTCCCATAATAGAGAATGCCTTTACCCTAGGATGCTGCAGATTGGGCAAGAGTAGGGATGTCAATGCCCCACTGGAAAGGGTTTGGGAGGCTACTGGATTATGAGGTTCTCTCTCAGGTTGCTTCACTTGGACCACCCAACAGTTCCCCAGAAGTACCAGCTCTTATTCTAGTGGGGGGCAAGAGGTGGAGGTCAAGGGAGGAGGAAAGAGGCTCAGCTTCTTACAAACACAAAGACACAAAAACCAAGACCACACACAAAACCCTCCTGGGGCCCCACTTCAAGAAGCTTGGGCAGTGGCCCCAGGCAGGTATCCACATGAAAATGCTGATGGTGGCACTATTACATGCCATCTCCTCCTCCTCCTCCTCCTCCTCCTCCTTTACCAAGCCCTTCTCCTTTCCTCCCTACTATGCAGAGGACCCAGTTACTAAATACTCAACTCGATGGTACTATTCAAAATGAATCACAGAATATTAGAGCTGGAAAGGGTATTAGCTTATCTCTTAAGTCCAACCCCCTCATCTCATAGTTAAGGTCTACCCCAGCTGATTACAGTCCTGGCATTTTAGGCTCTGATCTCCATCTCTGACCAGGGTCTCCTCTCCCTCCTTACCACCCCCACACTCCTCTTTTAGGTCTAACTCACAGGGTCACATCTGCTCTTGCAAACGGGCTTGTCTTAAGTTACTGGCTCCTGCCTCATCGATCCCTGGAGTCACAAGGGACACAGCCACTGACCCCAGACATTCACACAGGAGGGGAGTACAGTGTGTCCAACCCCAGCCTTGCAACCCAATCATCTGACAAAAGCTGACCCTAATTGTCCAGCGCACTTAACTTCCAGAATTGTTGCTAAGGACTCCTCAAAAGGGTGGGGGTGGAAGCAAGTGGCAAAGACATCTGTCCCCAGGATGAGAAGAACAGGTCTTCCTCAGGGCAAAGGAAAGCAACTAGAAGGGGAAAGGAGAAGAGGTGACTGAAGGCCCCCTCACACTCACACACACACACACACCCATACCCCAGATCTTAAAATGCCCCCACTGTAGTTCTTTGA